>OOIL02002369.1:175990-340235 GCA_900332095.2 Cuscuta campestris
TTGTGTGTTGTGTGTTGTGTGTTGTGTGTTGTGTGTTTTGTGTTGTGTTTATGTCTATGTCTATGTGTCTGTATATGTGTGTGTATGTGTGTGTCTATGTATATGTGTGTCTGTGTATATGTGTATGTGTGTTGGCGCCTAGGTCGCCTAGGTGTGCGCCTAGTCACCTAGGCGATATGAATGTATGTTGGCGCCTTAACAACCTTGCCTAGAGTATAAAAAAGTTAACATTTGAGGTAAAGTACAGTTCAGATGACCTCTGAATCTATCAACGCAATATCTAACCTGTTTGCAAATTGTATTGATGAAGGCTTTAAATTGCATTCTTCAGCTTTCCCAAGAGCTTGCATGTTGTAAAACTCAGAAAATATCAGTGCTAGGAGCCAACCGAGCCAACCACTGGAGTCACTTTCATGTCATCAAGTCACATAATTGAAGTTCTTTGTTAGGAATCCTCCTCACCCCCTCCCCCCTCCCCCCAGACACACACACATCACGTGCTTCAATGTTGTATAGCGTCGATAGATCAAATGGATACAAGATAGTAGTTTAATCAAACCCTTTGGTTCAAAGTTGCCATAACTTCTCTTGCTTGCGCGAGCTTTCTACATTTTTATCTTTACGAAGGAAGATGGGTGTAATTTTAACATCTATTATTGCCATATCATGAATTTGAAATTTGAGGAGGAAGGGCATTTAGAATGCCCTCTTCTCTTCGACTAAAAATGTGATCCCAATGAATCAATATGGTCTGCTGGTTTGAATGTTTTTTTATCTAGTCTAGGTTTGTTCCGGATGCTTGTGATTTTATTTAATTTCTTGTATTGGATGTAACATCCCATGTGATGTGATATGTTTTCTCTGTCTGTCTTGTTCTATTCTGATAAAAATGTGAATAATTCATAAGCATAAATAGCACAATAGATTTATTAGCAAAAAGGTCACTATGTACGAGTTACTTTTGGAAACGATGTGACTGGCTTTCTCATTATCATATTTGAACAATGTGGTGGCCTATTTTCTTAGAACATTGGATTTTGAACAAAAACTATGACTGGTGATAGATTATAATGGTGGTCAAGAATGATGATATAATTTGGGGGAGTGTTTTTACCTCCTTAGATCCATATAACAATGCATGGAACTTCTAACATAAACCAATGTTTATTAAATTGTGCTAATCCGTGAGAAAGAAGGGGCTAATCCGTGAGAATGAGCTAAGGAATAAAAAAGATATTTTTCATTGCGCAAAGTTCTTGATAACAAAAAAATGGGAAAGTGAATCTAGTTGTAATATATTTGAAACGAAAAGCTGAAATATGGAGCTAATGTGAATGGGAAGAATTCATTGTCCACAGGTGTCTTAGATTCAAAGGTATATACAATAATGTTATTGAGGAATTCAATACATTGTGTCAAACAAAGAGTTTAAAAGAATATGTGATAAATTTGAGTTAAAAAGTCTACTCTTACACCAAGGATCAATGGTGCCTTAAAAATACTTCTTGGATGGTTTCAAGAAGTATAATGAATTTCTGTATTAATCTCGGAGGTCAAACCACGAATATATACAAGATACAAGTCTCCTAATTATGGTAGGATATAAATGCAATCCTTCTATACAAGGGAATCTGCCAAATATACATAAAATATATTAAATATACAATATATATTTAACACCCCCTATCCATCTTTGTTATTTGTGACGAAAATCTAAGGTTGAACGGTCGAATAGATCCCAACAAAAATGAGAAGATATAATCATGCAACTCAAATTTCACCTCAAGAGGGTAAAAATATGAAGAAGCAACTGGTTGGTTCCCATTAAACTGATAAAAAATTTTCATGCGAGAGATTGTGTATGGCTCAAAATTTAACCTTACAAAGGCCATTATAAGGAATATGAGTAATGAGAAGCGAACTGCCTAGTACTATGGATCTTTTCATTCTGGGATATGATTGGAAAAGTGGATTTTGAAAAAAAAATCATAATATCTTCCACGTTTCACTTTTGAAACCTTTTGGAGGGATATTACCAATACAACCACCCATAACTCCTTGGTTGCAAGGTGCAATACATACTACCAAATGCCTTAGCCATTGAATGTATCCAGGACCACTAGGCGCAATAATTTGGCCAACACTCGATTTTAATCATTTTATGGGAATTGGTTGAAGGTATCACATTTCAATATCCAGCATTTCAACCTTAAAGGCAAGGTCGTCAATAGCGGGGTTATAGTGTATTATTATGTATACTCCCTCTGGTCTAAAATAGTCATCTTAGTTTGACTTTTGTAGTATCTTTGATCACAAAGTTAATATGATTCTAAAATAAAAATGTTATAAAATTTTGATATAACAAAACTATATCTTAAAATATATCCAATTATATGAAATTACATTATAACTAAATACTCCCTCCGTCTCTATATATTTGTTCATCAGTTTGACTTTTTCGAGTAAAATAAAATGAACTTTGAGCTATAATTTAAACAAAACTTGTACGTAGTAATATATATTAGTGTAAAAATAATTTTATCAGATTAATCTTGGTGAGATCTTTCTAACCCTAGCTATATTGGCAGAACGTTAAAAAATAAAATATTTACACGAATACTCCAAAAAATTTGTGATTTTATGTTAATACTATGAAATTTAACAATTTACACTATTGCTCTCAAAAGTTACAAAATTGTACACCAACACTCCAAGTTGCAAATATATGGCATTTTAAATGATGACAAGACAATTATTAAGTATGAGTTGCTAATTAATTAAAAAAATAATGAAAATGCCTTGAATGCATTATAATTACCCCCTCCATGTTGATTTTAAACAAAAATCTATTAAAAATGAAAAATAAAGTGTGTATATTTTAATCAGATCAATTATGAATAGTGTTCCAGATAAAAAGTTAGAGAATTTTAAAGTTGATATAGCGCTAAATTTTTATTCTAAAGATCTTTCCAATGCTTATAAATTTGATTAGAAAATATCTACTTCAAAATTAATATTTTTGTCTCAAACATTATTTTTCTTTATTTTTATCACTCCATAGTTACAACACATACTTAATAATTTTAAACTTTAAATTTAAAATTTTATATTTTAAATTTTAAATTGTGCTTCTTTCGCTTTACGATGTTTAACTGAAATTATTTTCAAATCAATTTATATGAAAAATAGTGTAGAATAAAAAATAATAGTTACATATTGAATTACTAAATCAAAATATCTATTAAATTAGTGGTGACAAATAATTTCTTTCTCTAATTTCTTTCTCCGAAATTAGAGAAAGAAAGTAAATAAAGTCTAATCTTGTAAATAGTAAATAAATAATTTGATTTGGGATAGAGGAAGCATATGTTACTTGCTCAATCACAATTTAAAATGCTTGTTTACTATTCACATGATCAAACTTTAAAATAATAAAATTCTATAACCTTTTATTTGCTACTTATTTTATAAAATAATAAAACTCTATAACCTTTTATTTTATAAATTTTTTGACGTAGTTTTTAAATATATTAATATTATTTTCTAATTCTACCCAACTTTTAATATAAATTCATTTGAAAATAGTTTCAATCAAACATCGTAAAAACAATATACTCCGTACAACCTAAAATAAGACAAATGGAGTACACATTTGTAAATTTATATTTAGGCAAGCACTTCCGTGGCCTTGCAAACCATTATGATTGACTTCTTGGCAATCAAAAGAAGGTAGCAATGATATATCAAGATGAGCTTTCTATGAAGATCCGAGAAATGGTAAAGAAAAAATGATGCTTTGAAGGCGAGGGAAAATGAGAGAAGATATTTTTAGAGAGAGAGGGAAAAAGGTTGATTTGATTATTGTCTTCTGTTTACAACACAGTCCAGACGAGTTTGTATGTATGTATGTGCGTGTGTCCAAAAAGTTTTTGGACTGATGAAACATAACAAGATGTATGCCAAACTCTATATATATATCAAACACATCCTCTCTTCTATCCCCCTTCACCATGTGGTAATCAGCGAGCTTCCAAAATCAGTGACCCACTTGCTCCACTCCAAAATGAGCAACTTTCTGTGGGGTTTCAGGGAAGGAAAACCAAAACGTCACTGGAGGGACACCATTTGCAGGCCGTTTCAAGATGGTGGACTGGGGATTCAGGACCTCAAAGATGTCCAGAAAGCACTATCCCTCAAACTCCTTTGATGACATACTTGTCTATAGGAAAACTAAGGAAGAACATTGGAATCATCTGAGACAAGTTTTTGGACTGATGAAGCATAACAAGATGTATGCCAAACTCAATAAATGTATATTTCCAAGTGACAAGGTAGAGTACTTGGTGAATTTCAATTCTGCAAAAGGGGTTGAAACAGATCCAAGTAAAATCAATGTTATTTCATGTTGGCCAATCCCTATAACAGCAAGAGAACTGAAAAGGTTCCTAGGGCTAGCTAGCTATTATAGGAGATTTATCAAAGGTTATGCCATGTTCAACAAACCTCTAACTGACCTCTTTAAAGCTGGCCTTGAATTTAACACCTGTGCTAGCAATACCTGATTTTACTCTAGTATTTGAGATTGAAACAGATGCTTCTAAGGAAGGGATTGGGACAGTCCTTATCCAAAATAAAAATCCTTTGGCCTTCATTAGTAGGTTACTTGGGTCTAAATGGAAAAAGTTATCAATGTATGAGAATGAGTTATTGGTCATTGTTTTTGCATTACAAAAGTGAGAGCAATACTTAATGGGTAATCACTTCATCATTAATACTGATAAAAAAAAGTTTAAAATGGCTTTTACAAAAAAAGGGTATTCACACCCTTTCAACAGTTTTGGATCTCTAAATTGTTTGGGCTTGACTATAAAATTGGCTACATAAGTGGAAAAGAAAATGTGGCTTCTGGTGCATGGATAAAACTATTATTAATGGCCATTTCATTAGTATCTTTAGATTTGGGAAAAAAAATCCAAGCCACTTACTCCCTTGATCTAAATTTGGAATATATCATCAAATCTCTTCAAACTCCCCAACCTGTGAAGCACCGTACATTTCAAGAGGGATACTTCACGAGAAAATAGAAGTTAGAAATAGGCCCTAATAGTTAGTTGACGGGTGATACCATTAAATGGAACCATTCTAGTCTAGAAGGGGGTCACTCTAGGAGGGAAGGAACCTTGAGGAAGGTTAAAGTTTTATTCTACTGGAGGGGGATGACAAAAATAGTGAGTCACTTTGTAAGGAACTCTTTAGAATGTCAACTTCTAAATATGAGACTCTTGCTAGCCCAGGACTGCTCCATCCATTACCCATTCTTGAGGGAGTTTGTGATATGGGTCCATTGCACGTAGAGGGCCATGCAAGTGACACGGGCCCAACGCACACCGACGACCGGTTAGATGGCGAACAGGACGGCCCAAAAGAAGTAACGCGGCCGCGCCGGAGCATACGTCGCCCGCGACGTTTCAATGACTATATTTAGAAACTATTTATTTTTAATTCTTTCTTCTTGTATTTTAGATTTTATTAGGTGGGCGGAGTATAAGCCCCTTCAAGGGTTTTCTTTTCGGTTCTTTTCCTTGACGCCTTTGTTGAACCGACAGGGTTAGGGTTTCTCGTCTATATAAACCGAGGAACTTGTTTCAAAGAAGTCAGGCAATAATACAATTTAGAATAGTAGTAAACACTCTCTCTTTTCCCTCTTTTCCCGTTCGGCAGTAACTCTAGCGCCAACCCAACGTTGGTAGCTTAGGGTTTACCAGCTTCTTCCTAACAGCTCCTATCAATTGGTGCTCTCGTTGACGTTCTCATGACGACGCCTACCCCGGATTCTACAGCGACACCACCCCTGACCTTGGACGATCTTATGAAAGCCATCAACAACTTGAGCACTGAGTTGCAGGCCACGAAGTTGCAGGTCTCGACCTTGACGGCCTCTGGTTCGCACGCGGAGCCTCGTTGGAATAAACCTCCACCGACGGGTTGGCGCCCCCCTCCTGTGCGTGCTCCTGGCCCCAGCCCTCACAACAACGCCATTCCCAGAATACGGGTTGAGGCTCCACGTTTCAATGGTGACGACCCGGCGGGATGGATTTTCCGGATCCACAATTACTTCAATTATTTTCAAACACCGGAGTGTGAACGTTTGCAGCTGGTCGCGATGTTGATAGACTATCCGGCATCGGATTGGTTTCGTTATTACCAAACCAATACATGTGGCACGAGTTGGGAGGCGTTTCTCATTGCCGTGCGTCAACGCTTCGACCTCGATTATTATGAAAACTATATTGGATCTTTATCTAAACTACAGCAATCTACGACAGTGCTTGATTATCAAACTGCTTTTGAATCCATACTTAACAAAATATCCGGCGTCCCTGAACAAACCCTCATCGCTATGTACGTTTCTGGCCTACGCCAACCCGTACAACGTGAGGTTAATTTGCGCAACCCTCGCACACTCCAGGAAGCTTTTGGTTTGGCTCGGGAATTGTCCGCCTGCCATAACGAGTCCAGCTCGTTCCGGCGTCCTTGGTCTGGCCGGCAGCCCGTTCATTCCACCTCCAGCACACCAACTGCTAGCCCTGCCAGCGCTACTGTCCCGGGGGTTTCCTCTACTGGCAAATCGTCGACCCCTTCGGCTGCCCAGCATCGTGAAGGTTACTTCGGCCCAAAAACATGAACGAAGCAAGAAAGGGTTGTGTTGGTATTGCGACGACAAGTGGGTCCCCGGTCACCATTGCAAGGGTCGTTTCTTGGCTTATATGGGACCCGACGACGATGACGATTCCGGCTCCCATCTTGAGGACGAATCTCCGCCCGTCGATGATGGGGTGATCGTGGGTGACGTCTCTACTCTCAATTCCTTAGCCGGAAGCCCGAGCCCTCATGCTCTCAAGTTAGTCGGAATGGTACACGTGCAAGCGGTGCACGTCTTGTTAGATGGGGGTAGCACTCATAACTTCGTTCACCCAACCGTAGCCGAACGATTGTCTCTGGTACTCCATCCGGTTCCACCGTTTCGGGTATATGTCGGGAACGGGGATTCTTTGCGTTGTGTGTATTCCTGCCCACGTACCCCACTGCTCCTACAGGGTGTTCTTTTTGAGGTAGATCTTTATTTGTTGGAAATTCATGGGCCGGATATGGTTTTAGGAGTGCAATGGCTGCAAACTTTGGGCAAGGTTTCTCACGACTACGCCAATATGACGATGGAATTCGCTTGGAATGGTGCGACAGTGACGTTCCGGGTGACGTGACAGTCCCACGGCCAATCTCCTTCAGCCATTTGTGTTCGTTGGCAGCCCATACCTCTCTGGAATTCTTTGAATTGCTACCTACAGATCACCCCCCACCACCTGCAGCGGGAGACGAGGTCAGTTTTCCGGAGAATATACCACTGCCAGTCAGGGCCGTATTGGACTCCTACTCGTCCGTGTTTCACCTACCACAGGAGTTGCCCTCGGTTCGCGCATGGGATCATAGGATTCACTTGGACCCCACGGCCAAGCCCGTCAATGTTCGGCCCTACCGGTACCCGTACTTCCAAAAGACGGAGATCGAACGACAGGTGCGTGAGATGCTTCAGCACGGCCTCATTCGGCCGAGTCAGAGCCCGTTCTCTTCTCCGGTATTATTGGTCCGCAAGAAGGATGGATCTTATCGGTTTTGCGTCGATTATCGAGCCTTGAATGCGGTGACAACGCCGGATCATTTTCCTATACCCACCTCGGACGAACTCTTCGATGAATTGGGGCATGCACGGGTATTCACTAAATTGGATTTGCGTTCCGGTTACCACCAAATCAGAATGAATGAGGCCGATATTTTTAAGACCGCCTTCCGTACGCATGAAGGACACTATGAGTTCCTCGTTATGCCGTTTGGGCTCACCAATGCTCCTTCAACATTTTAAGCGGCTATGAATGCCTTGTTTCGTGAGTATCTACGACAATTCGTCATTGTGTTCTTCGATGATATTCTAGTCTACAGCCCGTCAGTGGAAACCCATGCCACCCATCTTCAGTTGGTTCTCCACACCCTTCATACGCTGGCTTTCTTCGTCAAGCTCTCTAAGTGCTCCTTTTGTCAAGCAACAATCGAGTACCTTGGGCATATTGTCACCGTTGACGAATTACAACCGGACCCGTCCAAAATAGAGGCGATGATCTCCTGGTCGCGGCCGGCCTCGGTCACCCAGTTACGCGGCTTCTTAGGCCTTACTGGTTACTATCGGCGTTTCGTAGCGGGTTATGCCATGTTAGCCGCCCCCCTTACTGATCTTTTAAAGAAGTCTGGGTTCGGGTAAAATGAGGCTGCCGAGGCCAGTTTCAACCAATTAAAGCACACCATGGTTACCGCTCCAGTTCTCCGGCTGCCGGACTTTGGTCTAACTTTTTATCTCGAAACGGACGCATCAGATGTCGGCATTGGAGTCGTGTTATTACAGCAGGGCCATCCTCTGGCATTTTTCAGCAAAAAGCTTGGTCCGCGGCGGCGTGCGGCATCCACATACCACAAGGAACTCTACGCCATTGTTGAATCTGTGCACAAGTGGCGACAATACCTCCTTGGCCATGAGTTCGTGATCCGCAGTGACCAAAAGAGCCTAAAAGATCTCCTCTGTCAGGTCATTCAAACCCCAGATCAACAATTCTACATCCGGAAGTTGATGGGGTTCAAATTCCGCATTGAATACAAACCCGGTGCTTCTAACAAAGTTGCAGATGCTCTCTCACGTCGCGACGTTATGGACGGCCAGACTTCAGACGAACCGGCTGCAGTATTCTTGGCCTTTGCACAGCCGATCCCCACACTTTTGCAGGACATTCGCCGTGATAATGCATTACTGGAGGATTGTAAGACCCTCCATTCGGCCGTACAGCATGGAACAGCCCCAACCCATATTACTCTTCATGATGGCATATTGTATTACAAATATCGGATATATATAAGCTCCTCCTCCTCCCTGCGCACGACCACTCTCTATGAATTTCACAGCACGCCGATCGCAGGTCATTAGGGGGTCGACCGCACCTTCAAACGGGTCGCCGATGTGTTTTACTGGAGAGGTATGCGACGGGACGTCCGGCAATTTGTGGCAGCATGCGTCCCATGTCAGGCAACCAAATATTCAACGCAACGGCCCGCTGGCTTATTACAGCCCCTTCCCATCCCCACGGTTGTGTGGGACTCCGTCTCCATGGATTTCATCACTGGATTGCCGCCGTCCCGGGGGATCACGGTGATTATGGTGGTCGTCGATAGGCTCTCTAAATATACTCACTTCGGGTTGTTACCGACCGGCTTTGACGCCCCACGCGTAGCGCACCTCTTCCTTGACACCGTCGTGAAACACCATGGGTTCCCTTCGACGATCATTTCGGATCGAGATTCGGTGTTTATGAGTTCCTTTTGGCGTGAATTGATGAAATTGAGTGGAACGACACTGAAATTTAGCACGGCTTACCACCCCCAAACCGAGGTCATGAATCGCGAACTTGAGCAATATCTTCGGGCTTTCATTTTCGAGCGACCGCACAAATGGGCCACTTTTCTTCCGTGGGCAGAGCTAGCTCTCAATTGCAGTCACCATGACGGACTTAACATGTCGCCATACCGGGCTTTATATGGGCGCACACCCCCTCACCTTTTTCCAACCCTCGCTGTCCGTGCTAAAGTGGCCACCGTCGAGGAAATGTTGCGCGACCGGGCTGCGGTGCTAGAGGACCTACGGCACAATCTGGCTAAAATGCAACAACGCATGCGTGAGCGGGCGAATCTCCACCGCCGGGATGTTAGTTTCCATGTCGGGGACTACGTACTCCTCAAATTGCAGCAACACTGGCAGCACTCCTTGGCCAGGCCACGCCCTTCTAAGCTTGCTCGACGCTATTACGGCCCATTCGAGGTGCTTGAACGTATTGGGCCCGTGGCGTACAGACTTCGGCTTCCGGAGGGGTGCAAGATCCACGACGTCTTTCACGTCTCTTTACTACGGCCCTTTGTGTCCGGTGGCCAGCCACTGCCCGAGCCATCTCTTCCAGATGATATCACACGTGGACAGGTCATGGCCATTCCCGTGTCTGCCGGCCCACGACGCACGGTGCTGATTGACGGACAGCCGCAGGAGCAGTGCCTAGTTCGGTGGTCAGATGATGGAGGCATCGACCCATCCTGGGAACCAGTGGACAGTCTTCGTCGTAATTATCCGACACTCGACCTTGAGGACAAGGTCGTTCTCAACCCCGGGGGAGTTGATATGGGTCCATTGCACGTAGAGGGCCATGCAAGTGACACGGGCCCAACGCACACCGACGACCGGTCAGATGGCGAACAAGACGGCCCAAAAGAAGTAACGCGGCCGCGCCAGAACATACGTCGCCCGCGACGTTTCAATGACTATGTTTAGAAACTATTTATTTTTAATTCTTTCTTCTTGTATTTTAGATTTTATTAGGTGGGCGGAGTATAAGCCCCTTCAAGGGTTTTCTTTTCGGTTCTTTCCCTTGACGCCTTTGTTGAACCGACAGGGTTAGGGTTTCTCGTCTATATAAACCGAGGAACTTGTTTCAAAGAAGTCAGGCAATAATACAATTTAGAATAGTAGTAAACACTCTCTCTTTTCCCTCTTTTCCCGTTCGGCAGTAACTCTAGCGCCAACCCAACGTTGGTAGCCTAGGGTTTACCAGCTTCTTCCTAAACAGCTCCTATCAATTTGGCTAGACATTTCAATGGATTTCATTTATGGTCTTCCTAAATATATGGTCAAGGAGGTAATCCTTGTTGTAGTGGACAGATTGAGCAAGTATGCTCATTTCATAGCCTTGAAGCATCCTTTCACAGCATTGGAGGTAGCCATGCCTACTTGGATAATGTCTTCAAACCGCATGGTTGATTAAGAGTATTGTTTGTGATAGAGAAGCCATATTCTTGAGTCAATTTTAAGGACTCTTCTCTCTACAGGGTACTGAGCTTCACATATCATTTGAAGTAGAGGCATTTGCATTACTAAAAACTTAAGATGCCCTGTGTGAATCTTAAAGGTTGTCTTGTATGATGGATGGATTCTCAATTGATGGTATCTTGCCCTTAAGTCCAGCTTAGCAAACACTTATACTCCAGCTAGCTCATTTATCAATTCTTCCACTATAGGAATAGAAAATCTATTCTTTATAGCTTTGTTGTTCAACTCTCTAAAATCTATGCACAACCTCCATGTACCATCTTTTTTTCCCACTGGACCACATGTGAAGCAAAAGGGCTAGCATTATGTTAAATAATTCCTCTGTTTAGCATATCTTGCACCAACTTCTCAATGACATCTCTTTTTTTCAAAGGATACTTGTAAGGTCTAATATTGGCAGGCCTTGCCTCTAGTTCCAAAAGAATCATGTGATCAAAGACCCCCCTCTATAAGGTGGCAACTCTATGGGATCTTCAAAGAGCATAATGGAGTCTATCTGAAATTCTTCCAATTTCATATCCAGAACAATCTGCCATGTGGTTTCACCATATTGTATCATGCTGGAGATGTCTTTGTCAATCTCGGTAAATATTGCAGGTAAATATTGCAGTAGGCAAAATTGAATAGAATTGTTATACACCTTTGGACCTGGTGTAACGCCCTAGAAACCGGTCTAGAAGTTATATAATAATTAAATAAATAAGAATTATTTATTTACGACAATCTATTCTTTTAAAGAATTAGAAGGTACTTTAGAGACTTAATCGTCTCAATATAATAAAACTAATCTGATTATATTTGTAAATATTTAAAGTAAAAGACTGATCGATACTAATTAAACAAAAGAATCAATACGGACCAGGAGGAACCTGTAAATACTTGTTGAATGATTATAAAAGTTATATCATTGGGTAGGGATCGACGAATCGAATTCAACGACGCGAACGGATCTCAATTCGGAGCAAGTTGGCCCGAAAAATGTGTTTTTACTCAGACACGTTAATTTAGACTACAAAGCACAAAACCCTAGAAATATAAATACTCCCTCTCCCGTTTTCTTCTTCTTCTTCGACTCAACCGCCGCCATCCTCCTCCTTCTTCTTCGATCCGTCACAGCAGCACAGGGGCACGGCGACGGTGACCGGGACAGCGACTCCCACCGGCGACCCAAAGCTCGTGACCACGGCGGCCTAGGGATTTGGCAGCGAGGCGAGCAGATCCGACGATGACAACCGGCGGAGATTGGAGCTCCGGCGTGGACAGTGACGAGGGGCAACGATCTAGGCCGGCGATGTCTCAATCGGCGAGAGACGAAGTCCAGCGCTGGCGACCCCAATGTCTCCGGTGGACGACGAGAGGACGCCGGTAGACCAGCAAGTCCAGCGCCGGCTAACGATTCTGACTCCGGCGGGGCTGTTCTCTGTTCCGGCGAACGACCCTAGCAGCTCCGGCGACCCCCCCCCCTCTGTGTTCCAGCCATTCCGGGCAGCGGGGGCAATTTGGGCAGCCGTATCGGTTCAGGCAACGGGATGAATATATCCCGATGATGAATTCTAATCGACGAATCGAGGTGAGTACGTGGACATCTAACACTAGAATGTGCATATATGTTTGAAATTCCGTTCATAATTGTCATCATGATTGATCTATGTGAATTACTTCGTTGAATTGCTTGATTGTAATTCTGGGGATTATATTAATCAAAAAGGGTAGTACACATGATTAGGCGTTGATTACGAGTTAAAGTGATTGATAATGTTTAGAACGTCAATATGAGCCTATAGGTGTTGGTTGTTATGATATTGTCGTTGATTTGTTGCTGAAAAATGAAACAGGTAAGAAGTTAGAAAAATTATTTTGTTAGACGGTAGGCGGTACCGCCAGGACGGTACTGGCTACCGTCATACTCTATTTGTTCCGTTCCCCTCTGACGGTAGTTGTGACCGTTCGGTACCTAGGTACCGGACGGACGGTAGGCCCTACCGCCGAGTCGGTAGTCGGCTATCGTGACAGTCCCACTGAAGAGCCAGATGGTTCGGTCGGTACCCTGTTACCGTAGGACCGGTATCCAGGTACCGTATGGACGGTACCCCCTACCGTGACAGGTACTGTCGATATGCGTTTTTGTCAAGGATTGATTCTGAGACCCTATGTGTTGAATGACGGTAAGTTTGGGTATCAATACCCAATTCTAGGCCGCTATGTGTTATGATTGTGATCGCTCTGTGTTAATCCAACACTTATGTGAACTAATATTATTATGGTGATCCAACACGTGTGTGATTATATGAAATACATATGTTTGGATATGATATTGCAAGTATGAGTGGGCTGATCCAGCACACAACAAACAGGTACTGCGTGTTGATCCAACGCGTTAGTAAGGTAAGTCTACCCAAAGGGAATCTTTGGGACTGACATAAATATAGGAAGTTAAGAGTATAAACCAGGTGGTAAGTCGAACCGGGTAAAACGTACGTACGGGTATTCTTGAACTGCCTGGTGATCCATCAGGTGGGGATTCCATCCACCCAATGGAGAACTCCTTCGTTGGTTGAGCATGACCTGCTGATCCAGTGGGAACCCTCATGTCTCCCATACAGTAAAGTTATAGTCCTTATATTAGTATAATTAATAGGGACAAGTTCTTGGTGATCCACCAACAGTGAGAACTCCCTCGTTTGTTGAGCATGATCCGCTGATCCACTGGGAACAATCATGACTCCCAGAAAATTAGTAAGTCATTAGTCTAGTGTAGAGTTCATGTACAGATGACTGGTGATCCACCACTGCAAGAGACGCTTCGTTTTGATGAGAATAGGAAAGGGCGGGTGCCAGGTAAACTACATGATGAATTGTTTATGTGAACTGCATGATATTAAACCTATCTGCATGATATCATGTTATGATTATGAATTAGTGAATTCGCATATGTGTATGTTTGAACTGTTAGATATTTCTCACTCAGCTTCGTTGCTGAGCGTGTAGCCTCTTTTCCCCTTGTTACACGTAGGTAATCATGGAGGGGTTGACCTTGAAGTACATCCCAGAGCGCAGCGTGACGGAGGAGATGTACGGATGCAGTGATTAAAGAATGTTTGATTTAATTACAAGGCTTCCGCACTATTTGTATAAACTCTGATATGTAAATTAAATGGTTTGAATTGTTTTAGTTTTTAAATTAAATGTTTTTATTTATTGAAAAATATTGTATGTGAATACCAATTTAGTAGCAACCCGGTTCGCTAATCTATTTATTCGGGTTATGCGGGTTGGGGTGTTACACCTGGAGTCCCACCACCTTCAGTATCCTGTTCACCATTCCTTTCAACAAGAATGAGCCTTCCTTCCAGTCAAATTTCATAGTCATTTCCTTGAAATCCCAATAGATTGGTCTTAATGTTTCCAGCCTTTGGATTTCTAAAACCATGTCAAAATTGCCTAGTGAAATCAATAAGACATCTTTGGTGAATTCTCTCTCTTGCATTTGCACAAGCATATTGACAAGTGATTTTATTCCCATCTGCCACTGCCACTGCCTAGAACTTATTGTAGTGTCAAAATTCAGCAAATTATGAGAACTTTCAGAGTCAACCAATATGTGAATGGGCCTCCAACCAACCATCTCCATTATCTCATTTTCTGGTAATTGTGCCCTCTGGTTAGAGCTTGTACAGAAATGCAAGCAACAAAACTTTCTCCCTTCTCACTTAATGATTTTCCAAATAGGGAGTTGTACATTCTTCCTACTCATTGTGATAAGCTTCCTCAACAGGAACTTCAACTGTAAACATCTATTGCTCTTTTAAAATGCACTTGTGCCCCTCCTCGAAAGGTTGATCACAATAGTAGCACAATCCTTTGGCTATTTTTTCAGCCATCACATCAGTAGGTATGTACTTAAAGTTTTTGTTAGGCCAGAGTTAGTGGCAAGTGTATTTTTGGAAACTGGCAGGTTTAACTTGAGGAGTAGGCACCAGAGCAGGTTTTGATGAATTGTTTGTGAAGGCTTTGAAGCCTTCCCCAAAAAAATTTATGGTTGCAGGAGGGATTGAATTTAGAGAACCTTGAACCTTGCATTTCCAATGGCTCCTTTAACGTAGCATATTTAATTGCTTGGGCTATACCACTAGATTTAAATGCATTAGCGAACAGTTTAACGAAAGACTTCAATCCACCGATAAATGAAAGAATTAGGAAAATGGCTATGATTCAACACTGACCTCATATCCTCAAATTCATCGATGTAAATTTCAAGTAATCTTTTTTGTTCTAGCCTTTTAAACTATTCTAAAACATTATGCCGCATCTCATCTCTAAACCTGGCACTCATATGGATGACTCTTATGGATGATGAATTCATGCCAAGCAACATACTTTCTAAAAGACATGTAGCTAGTAACCCAATTTTTAGCCTTCTCCACCATATGTAAGCTTGCAATGCCTACCCATTTCATTAAAAATCATCAAGAATTGTGGTGACATTGCCCTGCCACCTCAACTAGCAAACTATCAATTTCTAACAACCATGTAACAACTACTAACAAACTCCGTACAACTGTATCAAGCTATTAATATCTGATATAAATTTTGAGGGTGGTGGGTCTGTTGCTCTATCAATTTATTTTTAACGTTAGAGTACTTTGTATTGTTGTCCGTGATTAAGTTTAAAGCAAAATAGGGAGTGCTATTTTTTAGTTGATTAAACTAATTGGATACCAATTTCAAACCACCCTATTTTTTCACTTCATGGACAAAACTCATGTGGGGCACCACCACAAAATCACAAATAACAGGTTTGTGAACTTCGAAAAATGAGGTGGTTGACGCACACATTTAGATCATGATACTTTTTCACCCCCAACCCTTCTCTTTTTAACAAAACTTTGAAACCTAAAATGATTTTTTTTTTAATACTCCGTATGTATACAACGCATCTGATGATTTCTAATGAAAACTTGAGGGAGAAATTTACTGCAACGGTCAAGGAGAGGCATTAGAATTCAATGAAAAAATCATAGTTTTAAAAACCAGACTAGCCAGTTCAGATCGGGAACCGGTGAACCATACACCAAACAGGTCCGATCTAGGCAATCAGACCACATTTCGCGGTGCCAACCGATTTTTACTGCCCAAACCGGTTTTCTAATTCTTCATTGAAGATTTTTTATAAAAAGACGAACACGGGATTCGAAAACTGGATTGCAAGGGAGAAAGGGGCCACTACGGACCATCTCCTCTACGATTGTGGATGGTGACACTAAATGATTCGTTTTAGATACACTTTATTTTTAAAAAAAATTATCAATTACTTTAAAAATATCTATAGTTTTTAAACTAAAATTCAAAACCTGATGTAATTGATATGGAGTGCATATCACACAAATATTTTATATACTCCCTCCGTCCGGGAATGATGTTCCCAGTCTACGTTTTTTTTCGTCCGGGAATGATGTTCTCATTCTACCTTTTTTTCTCTATTCTTCCAAAACTACCCTCATCTTCCTCCCTTTCTTTCTTTTCTTCCTTTTTTCCTTCCGCCACTTTCTCTTCCCTTCCTTTCTTCCCCAACCCATCACCTTCATTCCTCCTCTTTTACCTCTTTCTCTTCTCTCCTCCTCTGCCTCCTCTTCTCTTTCTCCCCCGTTTTCTTTCTTCTTCTTTATCCCCTTCTACTTTCTCCTCCACATTTCTTCTAGATCTGCTTATAGCGGTGACAGCGGCGGTGGCGGTGATGGTAACGGGGACGGTGGCGGAAATGGTGACGGCGACGGTGGCGGCGATGGTGACGGCAGCGGTAGTGGCGATGGTGAGTCTAGATCTGCACTTCTCCTTTTCTTTCCCCTTATTCTTTCTTTTAGATCTATCTTTTAGATCTGTGCCATGGTGACGGCTATGATGGGGCTGTGGCGGCGATGGTTGGGTAGACGGCGGTGGTCGTGGTAGATCTTCGTCTTTATCTTCGACGGAGATCTCCTTCTCTTTCCTCCACTTTTTTCTTTCTTTCCCTTTTCTCTTTCTCCGGCGTTGTTTGCGGCAATGGGAGATGGAGGTGTGGGCTGGCAGAGATGATGGGGCTGACGACGGCGATGGGAGGTGGGGTGGTGGTGGGGCTGACGGAGTGACGGCAGAGGGTGTCACTGGAGGTGGGCTGGCAGTGATGTGCTAGTGGGAGCGTATATTTGTCATTTTAAGGCCTTAGTCAAGCCCTCTTAAAAATGAGGAAAAGTCAAACTGGGAACATCATTCCCGGACGGAAGGAGTATATTTTTAAATACTAAGTAAAATGTTCAAAAATATTCAAATCACTTTTTATTTATAAGCTCTTTTAAACAAGTAAATACTATTTTTTCTTGAATGACACAACTCAAGTAAATTAAGTTAAATTATAAATTAGTGCAACATTAATTCTTTATTTATAAACAAAGGAAATATTTTTTAATTTACTCATATATTAGTTTTTTTAATTTAATGCCACAATGCGTGTGGGGGTGTGTGTGTGTGTGTCTATATATATATATATATATATATATATATATATATATATATATATATATATATATATATATATATATATATATATATATATATATATGTATCTGTGTGTGTGTGTCTATGTCTGTGTATTTATATATATATATATATACACACATACATATATATATATATATAATATTTATTTCTTTATATATACTCCCTCCGTCCCATTTTATAACGCCTGTTTCGGTTTACGATGTTTGACTGAAGTTATTTTCAAATCATTTTATATGACAAATGGTATAGAATTAAAAAATAAAAATTACATATCAAAATACTACATCAAAAGATCTACAAAACTAGTAGTGACAACAATATTTTATTTTATCAATTTGCTAACGAAAATAGAGAAAGAAAGTGAATGAAGTTTGACCCTGTGAATAGTGAACAGGCATTATAATTTGGGACGGAGGGAGTATTTATCTATTTGTTACTCCTCCATCCCAAATTATAATACATGTTCACTATTCACAGGGTCAAACTTCATTCACTTTTTTTCTCTATTTTCGTTAGCAATTTGATAAAATAAAATATTATTGTCAATACTAGCTTTGTAAATTTTTTGAAGTAGTTTTTTAATATGTAATTTTTATTTTTTAATTCTATACTATTTGTCATATAAAATGGTTTGAAAATAATTTCAGTCAAACATCGTAAACCGAAACAGGCATTATAAAATGGGACGGAGAGAGTAAAAATGTTTGAACCACTGGTTCAACACTTCAACCACTCGAACCAATGGTTCAACCAGTAAACCAGTGAACCTGTGCCTTGACCGACTCGATCACCAGTTCCGTTGTAAAAACTATGGAAAAAACAATTCCTAAAACCTCACAAGGTATATGATCTAAGAGTTACGTGGCTCCTGATTATAGAATTCCCACCTTGGGAAAACCATATATACACAAGCAATTTGTATCAGATTATTAGCCTCAAATTAGTATAAATAACCTGGTGAAATGGCTAATTTTCAGAACTGATCGAGCACCGAACCAGTGATACTATTTTGTAAAATCTAAACTCTATTTTTTTTTAAAGGGATAGACATTAGGCAGTAGTGTGCTAGTTACCAAAAAGCATACGTGTCAGTAGCAATCAAGAATCGTACATCCTCACGGCATTTGTAATGGCCTGCCTACAAACTGGACATTTGGGTGATGAATCCCGTACAACTAACAAGGCACACCGTTGGCAACACGCAAGATGCCCGCATGGCACGAAAACAGAAAGTCTCCTTCTTGTAAGACAAATGACACACAGCTGACCATCCGGAACATCCCCAGTTTCCTCATCTCCTGCAAGTTGAGGATCCGAATCAATATTCTGCTGTTGAGATTGAGACTGCCTCTGCTGTCTCCATACTTTCCATCTGTTCCAATTCCTGAAATAATTTTAAAGTTTAAACATGGATGTGCTGTTGAGATGTGACTATTGGTCTATTTGGAACACTGATCTGAAAAGTTTGCTGAAAAGTGAAAACTGAAAAAGGCTAATAGCTAGAAGCTGAAATTCACAAGTTGTGAATATGATAGAATTGGTTAGCATAATTAGTAATTGGGAGTGATGTGTTTGGAAAGATCAAAGGAAAAAATCAAGTCAATACTCCTAGAGGTTCAAGATTTTACACGAATATTCTAAGATTTCATAATTATCACCAATGCTCTCAGGAATTAAATATTCTTACAATAATACTACAAGTCTCCAAAAGAACTTCCCGATAATTTAGGTGTACATCAATATGCAATCTTGGAGTATTATTGTTAAAGTATTAAATTCTAGGAGTTTTCATGATAATTATGCAATCTTGAAGATTTCAGTAAAATCTCATATATCTGGGAGTATTGACATGAATTTTTCCAAGATCAAAAAGCACATTTCTACATGAATAAAAGATGGAGACAAAAACTTTGTGTCTTGGAAAAGAAGAGGGTGAATAGTGGAAGGAATTAAAGATATAGTAGCTCATTTTTTCCTAAGATACTGCATATAGAAAGCTTTTCAATAAAAAGCTTACTTTATTTACTTACATTATTCATCCATACAGAACAAACAACTTCTTTCATCTTTGGAGTTCAAAATAAGTTATAAGCTCTCGAATAATCCCTACCAAGCAGACACTATGAATAAGAAATCACTTTTTTGTTTGATGTATTATGCAGTTGAAAAATCAATACATTCACTTTTCTTCAAAGCAATAAGTAGTATGAAACCCAACAGAAATGTAAAGAACAGCAAGGGAAGCGCAGAGGTAAAATTGCATTCATGTACCTTACAGCGGCATAGCTTAGGATACCAATTGCAACTGAGCTGAATACAATCCCACTCCATAGCAAAATTTTTGTCTTAAATGCAAGATCTACAAGCATTTGATCCTTGGTCATATCCGATCTATAAAAGTAGGGACACAACCATTAACCTAACAAAGAGGCAATTATAGCATAAATGTTGGAAGAAAAAACGTTGCAAGACTTGTAGCAGTTCAAAAGATTACTAACTCAAAAAAGCAATTTGTGTATTATTGTAATATGTTTTGATGATGATATTTGTAGTATGTACATGACTCATTTATAGAAATCTCAAATTATGTAATTTGTTTCTAGAAACATCCTGCTGAAAAAAAGGGCAGTAGTTATGGATAAAGAATATTTAGCCAGAATGCAGAACACTAAATTTATCAGAACACTAGAGTTTACCAGAAGGCTAAGGAATTTTAAGACAACTCACATAGCAGGAAGCTAGCAGAACACCAAGCTTGTTAGATCATAACTATGATACATCAGCAAGCATTAAGAATAAAAAAGGATCAAATTGAAAAAAAGCTCAATCAGATCAAAGGGTTCAAACATCAGAAGGGTCAGAACAGAAAAGTCTAAGCTTCAGTCTTCAGAAAGCTCGGGCAAGAGGATCAATTGTCCCACATTAAACCAAAAGGCTAGTATTACCTTCTACAACTCTAATGTAGTTCAAATGACGACACTTCTTTCATTATTGAAAGCTCAAGGAGATAGCTTTAGCAACGGCAGGAAGACATTATCTCATAGAGCCGGACTTGCCATTAATTGACTACCATACAAAAGGAACTGATCCAGAAGATCATGAATTAAAAGTTAAGATCAGCCTGGACTTTCCAAAGAAACCAGCCAATTGATATTTTTGAGTTATTCCTATTCAACCGATATTCCAATACACGAGTTTGAAAAGCTAAGGAATTCATATTTGAGAACAAGATCAAGAACAAAAGAAAGAAAAGAGCAATGCCAAGAAATATAAAAAAACACAGACCATGATCTACAACAATGCAAACTCTATCTCAGGATTCTCAGGACTCAAGCAAACAAAGCAACCTTAGCAAATCAAAGGAAGATTAGAGCACTCTCTTTTGAATTCCATCAATTGAAGGAAATATTTTTATCAACCCTTCTCAATGATGATTGGAGGATGTCACTAGTTTTCCTAGGTGGTGTTGAGTCTTGGTGGGATTGAAAGAGGAAATTTAAATCTTCCAATGGAGTGGTACTGCCTGCAAAAAATGATCAGTCTCAAGGTTGGTCGACGTAACAAGCTACGACTGTTGATATCTGCTCTGCCGGATCTCTTCAGGTGGTATGTTCTCCGTCTTTTTGTTTTTAAGTATTTCACCCCTAGTTCACGGTAAGTTTTCTTTTCAATTTTTATATTAATGCTTTAATTTTTTTTGGGTGTGGGGGGGGGGGGGATAAAAGTCAACTTAATGGGAATATTTTGTGAATTTCCTTTTTTCTTAGACTAACCAAGTTTTGTATACATTTTTTATTTTTTGTCTTTGAAGCCTGTTTTTTTGGGCAATTTTTCAAAATTATGTTCTGCACAATATTTAATTATTAATGGATCTGTGCAAAGTACTTTTTCTTCATTTCGAAACACATGTGAGCACAATATCAACGATCCATCTAAGGAACCCAAACGAATGACCAACTACCACCATAGTTTGTAAGGCACAAACGTACCTTCATATCGCCTAAGCAACCTATATATATGTGTGTGTGTGTGTGCGTGTACATACATACATACACACACACACACAACACATATATATATCACAAGTGGATCACAAGTTTAAGTCAAATCTTTTTAAACATTTTAAATTAGGCTTTCAAAATAATTGGGCTACACTAAAAAATTGGACTTTTCAAAATTTTAGAGGGGCCCAAGGCGTCAAGGCGAGTAAGGCAACTGTAAGGCAACGCCTAGGCAAGCGCTCTACTACTAAGCTAATAGCCCGTCGTGCGAGCCTCCGACTGGGGTGGGGGGACTCGCGATGCCAAAGCCCATGTCACCGGAGGCACATGCGGGATCCTATCAACTTGATTTCGACCTAGGATAATAAGCTCATGAGTTTGGTCCGTGCGGTGCCAACCAAAATACCCAACAAGCATTAGCTCTCCCTGAAAAGGAGGTGATCCAGCCGCACCTTCCAGTACGGCTACCTTGTTACAACTTCACTCCAGTATAGAAATAATGCTCAAGGGATATCCTCTGTGTCTGACGGGTTACAAGCATTACTTCTCTAAAAAAAGAAAAAGAAATATAGATCCAAATCTCTGTCCCAAGGTCTCTCGTCCGGATCCAACTACAGATGTATTCGCTGAACCTTCGTGCTGAGTTCACCAGGACCAGAGGAGGAGTAGATCTAGGGAACAACCTCGCCGGATTTCGTTGTAGGTCACCCCACCGCTGAACGTCGTCGAGGTCCCAGATCGCAACCGCTGGGGAGATCGCGTCTCTCCCGCTGTCTGCTGCAGTTCAACGTGTCGATTCAGATCCAGAGTAGTAATTGCATCGGAGGGGTGGGGCTTCACGTGCAGTCGGTCGCGCCACCCAGGGCTCACAACCGCTGTGAGGGCGAACAAGCCCGCCACCAGTTCAAAAAAGGGGGAGAGAGACCATGGCAGGTTGTTCTCCGTCGTCCTCGAACCGCCTCAGCCTCCTCTCGTCAAAGCCTCCGCTGGTCGCCTCGTCGCTGACCGCCGCGGGTCGCCTCGAAGCTGACCGTCGTGGGTGGCCTCCACGCTGACCGCCACGGGTCGCCTCGTCGCTGACTGCTGGGGGTTGCCTCGATGCTCACTGCCGCGGGTAGCCTCGACGCTGACAGCCACGGGTCGCCTCGTCGCTGACCGCCGCGGGTCGCGTCGTCGCTGACAGCCGCGGGTCACGTCGTCGCTGACCGCCGCGGATCGCCTCGTCGCTGACCGCCACGGGTCGCCTCGTCGCTGACTGCCGCGGGTCGCCTTGTTGCTGACCATCGCAGGTCGCTGTCGCTGGCCATTCGCAGGTCACCCCATATCCGACCGCGTGAGTCGCTGACCGCCGCGGGTTGCCTTGTTCTTGCTCTGTCGTTGACCATTCACGGGTTAGGAGCATTACTCTTCTCTAAAAATAGATACATTTAAAGAAACTGTTGAGTTCCTCCTTCGAGACAGATATCTGTGCCAAGGTTCCTAGCCGGATATACAACCAAAGTTGCTTCCCACTCCTTGGTTTTGTCTTGGTGACCAGATTAGCAAGGATCTGGGGGAGAGCTACCAGATTCCTCCGTAGGTCCGCTCATCCCTGACCGTCGTGGGTTGCCTCAATGATTACCGCCGTGGGTTGCCTTGTCCATTGGTCACCCCGCCACGGATCGGTGAGTCATGGTTGCTGGTCGCCTAGCCGTCCGAGAATGCACCCCATTACTGTTGATCGACGAAGCTCGCAGTCCATGGCTATTGAGGCTCGTCGCCTCTAGTGGGAGTGGCATTGCACCGCTGGTCGCCCAAGCTCATCGCCTCTAGCGATTGAGTTCGCAGCCACATTTGCAGAAGCTACCACCGCTGTTACAGTAGGCCACAGCCACCACAAGGTTGTTGCTTCGCCTCATATCAGAGCTATCGCTCGATCCCATCACAGATCGGAACTCTTTTCACTAGCCCGTCTGTTTTCAATGCCCCAGTACCAACTCTGGATGACGGCCGGACCTAGCGAAGAGTCTCAATCGCAAAAGTACTTCTCGTGAGCAATAGATCCAAGGGAATGGACCTGCCGTATCACTCCTGCACTCCACACCACTGATCGCTTCACCATGGACCAAATCTAGTCGCCTCAAAGCTGACCGTTGTGAGTCGCCTCACCGCTAATTGCCGTTGGTCGCCTCACCGCTGACCGCAGCTGGTTGCCTCACTGCGGGTCGCTTCGTCGTGAAACACTGCTGGTCACTGGGCTCCAATTGCCACTGTTGAAGACCGAATTTTGTTTTGAGCTCTATATCATCGGTGGTGCCATTGATCGCTGCTGCGAGAAGTTGGAGAGTAAGTCTTGAAATTGACTCACACTGAGATGTGTTGGGGCTTAGAGTTGTTGATACTCTGTATTGCAAAGCTTAATGGGCCATTCAGGAGAAAAGAATTCCCAATGGGCTTAGGCTAAAGTTTTATCTGACCAAATTTTGTCGCAAGAGAAAATAAAAGGGTGTGGGTCACCAGTCCCTGGCATGCCGGTCACCACAGGCTTAGCTCCATACTCACTAAATTTTGCTTTGTCGTTTCTAGGACAAGCCCGATAGTGGCTCAAGTGAAGAGGAGAGAGAGAGATACCGTTAGAGCGGTGTGCTTACCAGTGAGAGACTTTTTTGAGCCACATGCTCACGGGACAAAACAAAACAAACCCAAAATAACCGAAGACGATCAAACCGAGGCCCGTACCAAACTTTGCGTCATAAAATCTTCGGTCTATTAGAGTTTGACGTTCAAACTTCCAAACAAAGGAGTCACATCATAATGAACTCAAACCTTCGGGGCGACGCCAAAAGCGCACCTCGTGAAAATCACTATGGAAACGCTAAAATTGGCCAAGTCCTAAGAGTTCACACCTCGGGATGAGTGGGTGTGTTCTTCCAAGTCATCGATGCAACAAATAAAACAATAGGCAAAGCCTATTTAAGCCTATTTAATCTCCCGAGGTCGGCCCAAAACCACCTTACGAGGCTTCAATTAAGACCTCGTCCTACAAGGCACAAAAGTCCTCTCCCGAGGACGACCTTAAAACACCTCGCGAGGCAACCAAATCCCTCATCTTTTGAGGTTCCTAAGTCCTCTCCTCGAAACGCAACGAAGCCGTCCCATGGACTTCGTAGTCGCTCAACGAGGCAAGTATGATGTTTTTTAATTTTTTAGGTACTAAAAGAAGAGAAACTTGAGGAGCCAAGATTTATGCCTACACTGCAAGAAGCTTCAAGGGATTCTGGCGCAAGAGAGTGTCGATTGAAGAAATTCACAGAGACGACAATCAGTCAACACTTCGCGTTCACTCAGAAACTGGGGGGCTTGTGATGGTACCGCCAAAAAAGGCCCATGGTTTTCACCGATTTGGTTTCCACATCAAAGTCTGTTGTTTATATTCTTGTTTATATATTTTCTATATTTTATACACATATCGTATAGACCAAAAAATACACACCCGGGGGTTTTGGTCTATCATATATGCGTGTGTGTGTGTGTGTGTTATATATATATATATATATATATATATATAGGGATTGACTCCAGTGAGATGACACCTTACGGTGAGATGACATGCTTCGGTCTAGATGACGCAAAGCTCACCACACTACACTACAAAGCTCACCAATGGACAATGCAAAGCTCACCTGGAAATAAAGCAAAGCTCACCACTTTGAACCCCAAAACTCACCTTCTTTTTTAATTTTAAAAATTAAAAAATTAATTAAAAATAAAATATTAACACCGGTCAACGGCAGTGGAGCAGCAGCAGCGGAGACCGGAGGCGACTGGCGGCCGGCGATGATTGGTAGGAGCGATTGGGGCCACATAATACTCCTTAAAATTTGCTCTGTTCCTAAACTTATAAAACTAATAAAAAGACCCCCATTTTTTAAAAGAGGTGTCTAGGTTGTTTCCCAAAAGAGATACGCGTCTCCCGGCCGAATCCCAAGTGTTTCTCTTTTTTTAAAAAAAAATAAAATTACAGAAACACCATGTGGGTTTCCCGAGACGTCTCCAGGCGTTTCCGCAGCGTGTCGGCGTGTACAAGGTCTCCGAAACGAGTACGGAAGCCTATATGGAGTTTCCGTGCAACATAGCCAAGGGACAGTGCCTTATCGCCTAGGCGGCGCCTTACCAACTATGACTACCACTACAATGATCACAGGTGGAAATGTGGGTTGATTTGACCAAAAAAGATGTTGTCAAGTGTTCACTAATCAATAAAAAATATGCATGTTGACATAAGAAGGTTAAAGCATCCTGCTGATGGATTTGGGGATGTTGCAAAGTGTCTAAATACAAGGACAAAAGAAATAAAGGAAATACATTAATACACACAGAAGGTACAATGAAAAAACCAACGAGGTAGAATATTAATGATAATGATGCGGTTGACGGATACGAAGGTAGATAATATGCAAGTGGGTTCATCTATATATAGCTTCAATTCCTTCGATTACTCGGCCAAAATCAGGTACTAATGCACAAAGGAAGCTTGCTTATTTTCAATTCACTCGACCCCAACTAAAATCTATGGCTTGTGTGGTTTGAAAGACATCTAAAGAAGTGGTTGATGAAAATCATAGCACAGCCCAACTCATAGAACAATGGAACGAGATAATCATAGGGTCAACCGGTCAACCCATATTTCTTTCCTTCCATACTTTCATTGATCGTTTACTAAAACAAGATACTCATGCAACCTCTTGTTTTATGTAACATTTGATGTTGTTCTTAAATACTCTCTCCCTCCCTCTAGTTTCTTCCCGGTTCGCGTTATGATGTTTGACTGAAGTTATTTTTAATTCATTTTACATGAAAATTGGTGTAGAATTAAAAAAATATAAATTATAAATTTAAAAACTACATCAAAAGATTTACAAAGACTATTTTATCAAATAATCAAAGAAAGCACGTAAAGAAAATGAATAAAGTTTGACCCTGTGAATAGTATCTTGGAAGAATCTAGAGGAATGGAGAGAGTATATAAATATTCCGTAGTAATTTATATTTTACACCGATGTTGAAATAAGGTGAATTGAAAATAACTTCACTCCAGCATCATAAGCTGCAAAATTAAGTTCCTTTTGGTACGGAGGGAGTACTATTATTATTAGGAATATTAACAGTTTCCTAGTACTAGTCTTGTTCTATTTTAGCTAATATACCTAAATAAGGATTGTTGTTTCCTAGTATGATTATGGTAGATTTCACATAAGGCTGTGCCTATTTATACACACAATCATTAATAAAACTATCCTCGTCAAAGCAATTAAACAAATCTTCCTAATTAGTCTTAGACTGGAGGATCATATGCTCTTGCATTCTTTTAGACACAGCCAAGATAAGGGTTCTTCATCTATGTCAGACATCTCTTCAGGTCCCTAACATACTACTCCCTCCATCCCATTAAAGGTTGCACATTTCCTTTTTTTGTTCGTCCAAAAAAATGGTTCCACTCTCCCCTTTTGATAAGAAATCTGTGGTCTTTATAATTTCTCTCTCGTCTACATCACTTTCAATCACAGAATTTCATTTTTCTTAATCTCCGTGCGTAGTTAAAGGTGGAATCTTTCTTTCTTTGGGACAGATGGAGTATTTAATTTAAAAATCTGGTATTTGAATCCAAAAGGAGAATATTACTCCCTCCGTTCTAAAAAAGGTTCATATTTTGACTAATGGGTGAAATAAGGAGTATATATTTGTAGTTGACTCTCTAATTTTGCCCTTAATGTGATGGGTAAAAGTAGACCTGGCAAATTGGTCGGTCAAGACGGGTTCAGTCACCTTGGGTTCGGGTTACTTTGGGTTCAGATAAGTTCGGGTTCGGGTTGATAACTACATGTTCATGACCTAGTGTCATCGGATTCGGGATGACCCAACGGGTTATGAGTTTCATTTATTTTTTGAAATTTTAAGTAATTTTTATGACTTAGTGTCAATATTACGAATAAAAAAATTAAATATGTAGAAATTTTTAAAAAATGTAAGATAATTATGCGACATCATTAAAATTTGTTATGATGGTATAAATCTATACACAAAAAATGAGTAGTAAGCAAACAAATATAATTATAATCTTATTTTTATAACACTATATTTCATATTAAAATGTATGATTATGGAAAAATCTAAGATTAGCGGGTCGGTCAGGTCGGGTTCGTATTCGGTGGGTTTGACCCATTTTTAGCGGGTCATTTCGGGTTCGGTCAACTTCGAGTTCGGTCAGCAAAACCTTTGTTCAAAACCCAGTATTTTCGGGTCAGGTCTCGGGTCAAAAATTGGTTGGGTCATTTTTTGCCAAGTCTAGGTAAAAGTAAGATATGATGGATAGATTGTTAGTGAAAAAATATGATGTGATAGGTAGGATAAGAAAAAGTTGGTGTAAAAGTGGTTTTTTATTAGAAAGTGTAAGTGTTTTGAGGAAAGTGAAAAAATTGAAAGAGGAAATATTTTAAGAAACGGAGTGAATATAAAACTACCTTGTCTTGGAAAACCTTTCATATTTTGACTTTTTTGGTCAAACTAAGACACTCTTTGACCTCAAATTGTGAAAAAATTATATTTAATTTTAATGTAAACTCAATACAATTGGGTTCATCTAAGGATATAGTTTTGATAAATCAAACTTTTATAACATTTGTTTATTCAATTATTTTGAATTTCTGGTTAAAGAGTGTTGTTTGACAAAAAAATGAAAACAAATCAAAACAAGAAAGGTTTTTTGATGGAGGTAGTATTATATAAATCAAGTGTGGTGAGAGAGTTCTCAACACCCACCCAGCCAATACCAAAAAGAATGTCAACTTACATGAAAAAGGGAAGATAGTTGCATGCTTTGATCTCTAGAGTTCCACTACTCAAGCTGCAAATGCCAACTGCAGTTATCTCCTTCCCAAGTGGCAGGATTTTTTCTTCATCTAGCAGTCCAACCTTTGCAAATAGAAAGAAAATGATTATATTATCAACGATTAAAAAATAAATTTAATTATTACTGAGCTATAAAAAATCCATAAGCCAACTAATACTGACAGGGTACTGATGACCAAAAAGTGCCTGGAGAAAAGTAAGAGGAGTGGCGTTAACTGGATGCAAGTGATGGTAGACTGTCACAAGTGGTAGGGGGTGCATTGATCCATCCAGCTTAACATTAACATATTCAGATTGTGACCACCTTCCAGCTTCAACAATAACAAAGGGGACCTGTTACCGAATTAGTTCAAACACAATCACTAAATAAAAAAAAGTAAGTAAAACTATACTCTCTGCTTGTCGCTTTTATTATATTCATGATCAAATTTGACTCAATTCCTGTTCAAATTTTGATACTTCTAATGTTATCTTTTAATTTAAATCATTTGCTAGGAAATTACCGCTAACTATGGTTGCATTGAATTTGAGGAAAATACTTGACCACGATTTTGGGAAGACATAATAAGAATATATTAAAAAAATGTTTCCTATTTAGCTTTCATATAGCATTAGAAATAAATGAAGTGCTGTAAAATTAAAATATACTCCGTACATTACTGGACAATTAATGAACGGCATTCTCACAGACACATGGCCTACAACCTGGGAGATAAACATAGGAATGAACTTACCCATGATGCCCAATCCACTGATGGTGTATGATCATGGCCCAAAGATGGAAGACCCCCCCCCCCCAATGGAAAGAAAGTTACAAGATAATGCACACACTTTCATTTTCAATTGAGATACTTGAGGTTGGTTGGTCACATGACTTATTTGATGTTCTCTATTTCAAAAGTTTTGATTTTTTTTTGTTTTCAGAAGACATGCCGCAAGATATGATGTCTATTTTTAATTAAAATAGCAACCATAAACATTGGCAAACACCAGAGTTCATATACATTACCTTTCTAATGGAGGAAGACTTGTGCACTCTCCGAGAACTTGAGAAAAGTGATAGTAGATCACTGTTCCATCCCATGAACACTTTCCAATCATTGTATATACACTACACCAGACAAAAGATTGAATAATAAACATCCCACCATAATCCACTGATAACATAAACAGTGGACAATGTACTGGCTTAAGATTGGAAACCTAGGTTGATACAAAGGCAGTATAAATATAAATTCAATAAGCAGCAATTAAACCTTAGATTGACAGAAAGTTAGCAGCCGCATCAGATCAAGAAAATTAATAAAACACATACAGCTATAAGACGAAGCACATAATATTGTGTAAGAAAACTTTGTAACTCGATTTTTTGACATTGCAGCCTTACGGGCCATAATTTCAACCACACACTAACTAATTTAACTCCTTCATCTATCTTAAAATATTTTTTCATTTTGAATTGGCATGTTTATTAAGGAGCATTGTTGAAAATGGAATTTTATGGTTGGGATTTAGGTTCAAATGAGTAAAACATTACCAACCACACTTTTCTTTCTTAAAAAAAGAAACAACAACAACAAACCCAATATAATCCCAACTATGTCACGATTTGGGGGTCAACATGTAGTCATGTACATGATCTTACCCATGTAAATAACAGAGCAGTTGTTTTTATTAGACCCTTGATGCATTGCTACAGTTACTACCCACAACTTCATAGAGAGTAAGAAGCAACAACAACAACCCATTACCCATTTGAATCCCACAAGACTAGGATCTCGGGAGAGTGTGTATATGCAGACTTTACCCCTACTCAAAAGTAGAGAGGATATTTCCAAAGAGAACCCTGGCTCAATATAGAGAGTAAGAAAAAATGGAAATTTAATGTGCCTTTTAGGGAAACAGGGAGATTGTATTAGTACAAATGGAGTATATTACTAAATGACCTCGACCATCATATTTTAGATAGTACGAAAACATTTGAAATATTTTTGTTAGATAATTCAGCCAAACATATTGATGAACAAAGCACGCCATCTATTTTAGTGGGAAGATAATTCGGGAATAAAAATTTGTTGTAGGTCATTCAAGACACACAAAAGAAGAGGAAAAAGGCTTGAATCTTAGCTATAGACCTACATTAGGAATTGATGGGGTATATGTAGATTGTAGATCCACATGGAGGTTGGCATACTATACTTGAACAGGTTGAGCTACGTCAAAGAGGGTAGACTGGAGTGATAAAGGAAAACTGAAACAAGAATTGAATGATGAAAGGAGGAGGAGCAGGGTAGGAACACTTGAGGTCGGTAACAATACAAAGATTCCTGTACAGAAATCGATTTCAGAATGTGTTGACCCTCTTCATAGTTCTCAGCGAGGTTTATTTAGTCTCATGAACTGCCCAAACTGAAACATGTTAGTCCACATCCAACATGTGCAGGCAGCAAACCACCAGGCACGTGTAACTGACCACACATGGCTCAGATCAAATCTCATGTGTTTGGCATGTCGGCTACAATGACTGCCTACATAGCCTATGCCTACCCCCTAGGACTAGGGATAGTCAACTATGGTAGGAACCATAGATGCCTATGAGCACCCGGCCATCTGGGCTGGTCCAAAAGATTGGTTTCTGACATCATCTTACAGGTCATGAGCCATAGGATCAGGTCAGTGTGACTGGGTATAACCCATAAGCAATTATCAACAAAAAACTAATGTAACAAAGTAGCAGGGATGATCGTCCAATATCTCAGCCAAATGGGCAACTATAGGGAAAAAGGAGTGTGACACCAAATTAGCATGAAATGCACATAGTAACTGCAGTTTCAGTAGCAATTAATCGTGGTAACCCTTTAACGTGTCCTATAAGAGTTGAACGAATAAAATAAAATAACGAAGATAAATAGATAATAAGTGAATTACAGTGTGAGTACGCTGCAAAATGACAGCCTTCTCGCCCGAGTCTGGAGCAACAAGCACGTTAGTCACAAGGCTCTTCCAGTTTCCTTCAACGAAAGACTTTGCCTCCACAGTGCCGCGGACAATGACCACCCTGCCTCCATCGGATTGGTTTAAATCTTTGTCTGCGCCTAAGAGCGAGCGGAGATCTGAAACCCGAACCAAAGGGGCTTCCTCGATTATGTGCAAAGCCGAGCGGGTAGCCCTAAACTTGAATATGCTCCGCACAGCAACGAATGCTAGGGTAAGACCAAGCAGAGCACCGTCCGCCGCTAGTGCTATCTGAGAAATTGCTGCCGCTGCCGCTTGGTCGTAGGCGGACATAGTTTGGCTTCAATAAGCGGATTCCAGGTTTTCCTCCGTGGAGTTATGCACTCTCCCCGATTTAAAGGGAAGCCGTGGGAAATTGGGAATTTTGTGCAATCAGTATCAAGCTGGTACTTGCAAAGTTGCACCAAACACCTGCATTCACAATGGCAAGGCAATGCCTTGTTACCATGTCAGCAAATTCCATTCAAATCATGACATTTCATAGCCATTTCACCTTACTTTTCATTTCATGTGCAAGACATGACTTTCTCACTTTTTATTTTTTTTAATATTTTTAATACTTTTAATTTTTGAAAAAATTTTTTTTTAAAAGAAGTAAACATATTTTAATAATAAAATAATTTTTTAAAATATTTTTTTATAATTAAAAATCATTAAAAAGTGCAAAAATAGACAAAAACAACGACTTGCCACTGATGTTACGATACTCCACTCATTTGCCACACAGTGACTGGATTACTTTTTATTGGTTGAAATAATCAATGTCATCGTGTGGCATTTCATTTTTGTCTTGCCATTGTCAATGCTCTCAAAACGGAAAAACCTACATTGACTAGGATAGTATTGACCCTACCACCAAACCTTACCCTAATCCACCAAAAAAATATCATCTAAACTCTCTAGTTACTTTATTAGAGGAATATTTTATAGAAATCTATACTACCTACGTTCTAATGTATTTGTTCAGTTTGACTTTTTTGAGTCAAACTGGGCAAACTTTGAACTCCAATCACTCTCAGTTTATATTGCATATAAGCATATAAGCATAATGAAATACATATAATAATTAATTGTGTGTAATGATTACTTATATAGTAATTATGTGTGTGATATTATTCAGAGTGTGTAAGTTTTGGTACAGTCGAGTTTGGTGATTCTTGTTAACAATAAGAAGTTTCTATTGGGCAATAATCTTGTTCAATCTCGTTAGTTATATTTTTGGCAACACGTCGAAGGGCTCGTTTAATACTGTGGAAATTTCCGACAAACCAGAAATAATTTCTTGAGGACAGCATTGCCTGACGTGACTCAAGCTTTTTATTACTAACCATTTATTTTAGAGGTTTCCGTCAATAATTCTCGATACTTCTAGTGCGTATTTACCTATCTGCTAGATTATCAATTTATTATGCTCATCGTTGCGAAAAAACATTATTGAGATCATCTTCTCACAGAAAAGTTTTATATAACTAGATGTTGTTTTTACCTCTTGTAGGTCATTTCAATATATTTGTAGGTGATCTCAGCCCTGAAGTTACCGATGCCATGTTATATGCTTGTTTCTCCACATATCATAGTTTCTCGTTAGTGCCTCCTCTTATCCTTTTAATTCATAGCCCCTACTTCTAATCCTTAACTAGGGTCACAGCAGGCCTGAAATATCTGAAAAATTAGAATTAATAAAATTCAATGTTTCTTATTACTCCAACCATCCCAAATTAGCTTTCCACTCCTTGTTGGGCCGTTCCAAATTAAACTCTTCTTTCTTTTTAAGGTAATCATCAGATTGATTTACATTATTTCTCTCTCTCTCTCTATGCATAAATCTCGACCACACCATTTTACATTTTGTTAAACTCCGTGAAAAAGCAAATGGAAATTTTAATTTGGGACGAAAGGAGTACAACTTTCATGTTGGATTGCACACAACTACATTGCATTCAAATTTGCATTTTGCCATCTGGTTTGTAAATTGTGAGATGTAATTTTGTTTCTATATCACATGGGCACACTTTTTTTTGTTGAAAAAAGGCATGCTTATATTGTTTAATTCTGCAAGCTAGGGTTTTTACCTGTAAAATTGTTTTAGTGATGCAAGAATCATGTGGGATCAGAAGACAGGGCACTCTAGGGGGTTGGGATTTGTGTCATTCCGAAACCAACATGTGCGCATGAGGGAAATGTCTCTTCTATCTCTCTTTTGGAGCTTTTTTTTTTCCAAAAACAGTGTAAATTTTTAAATCTTTTTCTTTATTTATTCCAGGATGCTCAAAGTGCCATTAATGATCTAACTGGTAAGGCAAATGTGAAATGTTTGTTTCATAGCTATATCGGTTAATAGTCTCAATGCTTCACATGCTTCTATGAATGCGTTATGTAGAACATTGTTAACTCTTCTTAAGAACTTATAACTTATACATCCTCGCTGGATAGTTAATAGTATTCTCAAGTAGTATAACTCTCTAGTTTCTGGAAGCACATATTGTAGCCTGCCTATTGACGGTCTTTGTTGCATCGGACCATTTCCGCACTTTGTGGTTGTACACAAAAAGATCTGGAAATTCTGAAAATTCTTTGCATCCGTCAAATTTTATCCCGCATCATACTGTGCATTGAAAATCATGCAAGCTTCAAACAATGAAGCTTTGTCATAATTTTTCAACATCTTTTAGCTTTTGTTGGTCTCTAAAGGTTACAAATTTTAGACATGGGAGATGGAAATTCAACCTCGAGTGGGTCCACCATATTAATTAATTCACGTAGTACATAATAATTTATACATATAGTTAGTTAATACACAAAGATAATTGTTTTATTACCATGCTCAAAGAATTGTGCAATTATTCTCGGATTGGAGCATTGTATGGATTTTTTTGGGAAACAATTACTTAAAAAATTAAATATTTAGTTCAGAATAATAAAGATACCATTTGTCAAATCACAGAGGATATTCTTTCTCGAACGTGTTCGATGATGCAAGGTTATAGCCGATGACGACCTCTCTCCTTCTGTATCTGTAAAAACCATCATAAAATAAATATTTTTGATATTTTTATCTAAAAATTTTAAACATAAAAAAGTTATATTGTCTACTAATATTTGTTACATTGTTGTTAACGGTCAGATGAATAAATAAGTAAGAATATTACTTATTTATATTATTTTGACACAAATGTCAAAATAGGCATGTTTTTTATTTTTAAGAATTTTAATTAATAGTAATTACACTTATAAAAATTAGTATTATACCATAAATATTTCGATTAGGAACACCAATTAATAATTAATTTCTCCCACATAAATACTCACATACTAAGTCTTCATCATTTCAAAAATTATTAATGGAAAATAGTAATTTTGTGGCACACATCTATAAATTTTTACAAAGTTCGTAATAGAAAATAAGAATTTAAAAATAGAATATACTAAATTTAAAATGGAACATAGTTTTTATTTAACTTAGTATTTTTAAAATATATACTGAATAAAATTATTACTTTATTAAATAAACATGCCCATAAAAATCCCTTTTCTTTTATATATATATTCTCTTTTTTCAAACTTGGAAAATATCTCCAATTACTATTAATTCAAAGTAAATATAAATATTCATATGTAATTTCTTTTAGTTTTACCAATCTATCCGTTTTTAGAATAAATGTATTTCTTTTGATTATGAGTTTTTGAATATGAGTTTTTTTTTTCAATTTCAAAATATATTATTTAATTTAAATGTTTTCCAACAAAGAATTAAGATGTAAAAGTTTTAAACGCGATTATGTTGAGAAATGCGTGTGTAACAAATACAAAATTTAATTTTCATAGATTAAGTTTTTTTATTAATTAATTCTTTAAATATAACTTGATGGCATGGCTGCAGACATGTCAAAACAATTGCCCAATAAGCATGCCACATGTCACGATTCTAGAAGTCTAACTTTCAAATTTTATATATATATATATATATATATATATATATATATATATATATATATATATATATATATATATATGAGTAAATTCTATAATTCGCCCTTTATAACAAGGGGTTTCCCTATTTAGTTCTCTATTATCAAATATTACTCTAGTAGTCCTTCTTTTATGGGTACCTTTCCACAAATAGTCCTTTTTTTATCTTCTATCATGTTGGTGTTAATTTGAAGGCTAAAAGTGTAATTTCACAATGATAATATATCTTTTTTGTCATACACAATTCCAAAGGCTGTTCCGTTAGCGTCGTTTGTGAATTACAGTCGCTTTTTACGACAACTATAGTCTACAAATGTGATCTTTCGTCAGAATCCTAGCCCACAATCATAGTCATTATTTTTTTGTTATCCGCATAACCAATATCAGAACACGTTACTAGACATAATGTTGATGTCAAATTATACTCTTAGCCTTTAAATTAACACCAGCACGATAGAAGATCAAAAAAGGACCATTTGTGGAAAGGTATCCTTAAAAAAAGGACTACAGGGATAATATTTGATAATAGAAGACTAAATATGGAAACCCCCCTGTTATAAAGGACCAATTATGGAATTTATTTTATATATATATATATATATATACATATATATATATATATATATTTTTTATTTAAAGTGAAAATATTATTAAAAAAGGAAAAGAGTACAGATGCAAAGGAGTGGCCAGCTCCAACACAAAAGCCGAAATCAAAGGGAAAGAAAACATTCACAAAAAGTCAAAAGGTGTAAATCCAAAAGCATGAATCTAAACTAGAGCAAACAGCAGCTTAGTCTTTTACCAAAATCCGGCGGAGGTCCCTTATCCTCAAAACAACTTCCAGCATCATGTGCAATGTCCCAGCTTATTAACAGTACCTTGTACTTCCGTCCAATCAGAGGGAGCTTCCTAACACACCTGTGCTAGCACACCAGGGAGGCTCAATAGGAGATCCAGCTACACCAAGGGGCAATTTCATGCTCCCGACACGACGAGTTCCATAGATGAGTCCAGGTCTCAAAATCAATTCTCCATAGGTATATCGGGTCAAAAATTCAGTTACAGCAGCACTCTTTTACTCATAATATATAACCTTGTAATAGGTAAATCACAAAGCAAAAATCAGCAGCCGAAATGTATACAAATCTTTTAACTCCTTCAGCAGCAGCTCTTAGAGCATTTATGTTGGCTGTTCCATTGATCTTAAACATGTGTGAATTAGAGCCAAAGCTGCGAACACACTATATAACAGAATCTACTCCAATTGGAGCTTCTTTCCAAGAATCAAATGATAGTAGGTTTCCTTGGTGCCAAGACACATTGTTAACCCATGACTCTTTTAAGGATGGCCTGCCAGTTCTACACTAAGAAAGCAAAATGGCATAGTACAGACCCTTAAACTGCAGATCAATAAGCATATTCAATATCTTCCTCAAATCCGTAGTCAGAAAGTTGAGACTGCTTCTTTTTCTTCTTCAATTTCTTTTTTTGAGTTTTGGTTAGAGGTTTGCTAATCAGTTTAGAATCTTCGATCTTGTGAGGACAGCAAAGTTTGAAGAATTTGATAACCTCGTCTTCATGTGATTCCTGGGGATCTAACAAGTCTTCGTCTTCTATCCAGCCGATAGGATTAAATTTCCTTCCTTGCTCAAGGATTTTAGCCTTACTCCTCGTAACAATTTGTGATGGTGAGTACGTCTTCCTGCCCTTTAGTTCCTTACGAAGATGGAGAGGGTGTTTTGAGCATCTAGAAAAGTCAATTTGCAAAGGTTTGAGCTTTGTATCAATGAATACAAAATCCTCCCCATCGGAGTGGGTATAAAGAATGGGTCCTTCCCTTTCCTTAGGGTGATCTTCCACTGCATTGAGGGATAGTAACAAATTTTGACCATTGAGATTTGAAAAGGGGTCTTCTTTCGGTTCTGTTTCAGCTTCGGTTCCTTGTTTCTGAGTGAAAAGTGCAGCATAAGAGCATAAAGCAGGCACAAAGGCAGGAGCATAAGGGCTAAGAATTATCCGAGGAAGGGGTGGGAACACTTCGGCTGTGGGTATGCTGTAATTAGGGGCTGCTTTAGACTGGAAAATAACTAGTAGCTTGTTAGAATCAGCGGAGGTGGGTTTACCAACTAAGACCTCTGAACTTGTGACATCTCCACTTTGTTGTATATTTATAGTCTGCCCTGTATTTGCAGGTATGGGTGAAACAACATTACCAATGGGAGAGTGAAGCTGTGAATCCTGAGGCTCCTTAAACCTTACCTCAAGATTGAAAGCTCTCTTGGTGAAAATGGTGAGGGCCTTTGTGAAAAGTTTTGGGCCATCAGAGGTAGAGTCAAAAGGGATAATAAGGAATGTACTGCCTTCTCTTCTAATCTCTTGGATTTTCACAAAATATCCCCATTTATTTGACCCAAGGAAAAGGTTTATGGTTCTATTGTCCTCAACCTTGGACACTGCCCTACAATTAAGCTTTGAGAAAAGAGGAAGGGAACCCAGGATCCAATTAACCGTGTCCAAATCAAACCAAATGTGATATCTTCTAGCTCCGAAATCAGAAATGCAGAAGTTGTGATTGTAGAAGGAATAAAAGAGCTCAAATACCTTATTAAAAGTCTGGAATTTGAAACTAATGTTTCGGGTGGATGTTGTTGAACATTCTGCAGATTCAATGAAGCTTAATCTCGAGCCACTGTAGACATACCGGTCGTGCTTTTCCTTAGAGAGGGGGTGATTAAGGGGCCATCTTCACGTTCTTTGATGAAAGGGGAACTTCGGAAAGCGCCGAAGGGTTCGTTTCCTTTGGAATCCATCGCATCGGGCATAGCTCCTGGTATATGTTGAGCAATTACTGTAGTTTGACTGAAAATTGGGTTTCGCCATATATATATATATATATATATATATATATATATATATATAAACAAATAAAATATTGCTTTTATTAATGGAAACGAAAGGAAGGTACAATCTCTTGAACAAGAGCAGCTCTAACATTAGAACAAGAATAAAGATAAGGATATTCAATTAAACTCTGAAGCTTGCTCCTGTCTTCCTTCGCTAAGCGGTCTGCTGGCTGATTTCCTTCTCGCAGCACATGTGATATCCAAATCCCGTTATCAGAGATAAGGCGAGATAAGATGTCAAAAGGAAATGGAGAAGCAGCGAAGTGATTGTATCTTGAGACCCTCTTAATAACTTCCAAACCATCGGTTTCAAGAATAATATCCTTATGGATTGATAAAGCCCATGTAAGAGCTTCAATTGCGGCCAGTACTTCTGCTTGAAACGAAGAGCTACATGAGAGGCGAAAGGAGGCTGCACGGATATATATATATATATATATATATATATATATATATATATATATATAAAATGTTTTAACGTGTACCATAAAAAGGATTGCATTTTAAGGGTTGATTAATACTACTTATAGAGTACATGTGGAGAGTTATAAGTACATGAAAGACTATTATATATTACTTCCTGCGTCCTAAAATCATCTTCCCACTTCTCTTTTTTTTCCGTCCTAAAATCATCTTTCCACACACTTTAAATGCACATGTAATGACTATAATACCCCTAAAAAGTTAAATATTTATTACTCCACCCATCCCATTTACGCAGGCCTTATCTTACTGCCCACTCCCCATTCTCTTCATCTCCTCCGTCCTTCCACTTCTCTGCCTCCTCTAAAACCTAAATCTGATCTATCCTTGCTTCTCTTGCATCTCTCATCCTTGCCCTCTTTTCGTGTCTCTGTTAATTATACTTCTCCCTGTCTCATATGGATTCTGTGGAATTACATTTTGAATCTCAAAATCCCTAAAACTCAGATCTTGAAAGTGTGCTTCAATCCCAGGAAACTGGGCGCCGTCCCAGATGAAGAACACTGGGAAGTTGTTCCCAACCAAATCGAAGTTTCCCTCTCGGGTGTAGAACTTGATGGCGAAGCCGCGAGGGTTGCAGATGGTCTTGGGGCAACCGTGCTCGTGGATGATGGTGGAGAACCTGGCGATGAGCGGCGTCTGGACGCCTGGGGCGCGGAGAAAATCGGCGCAGGTGAGCCTTTGCGCTTGCCCCCCTCGCATGGACGACTCGTTTAGGGATTCTCTCTCGAGTGAAATTCGCTATCTTCTCCCCCAAGTGAATCAAGTGATAATCATCTAGTAGGATTGGCCCTGCACACCAAGTTTAACTTAGAAAACACTCACCAACTGAGCTTCAATCCCTGATTACTTTTTTTCAAAAGAAGGGTATAATTGGAAGTCAAAGTGAAAAAATTCAATCCCTTAACGTGTACGGGAAGATCAATATAGAACGGAGGAGGAAGTATCTTTTAACGTGTACGGTGAAAAAATTGCATTTAGAGGCTTGATCAATACTATTCATGAATTTTTAAAACTTAAAAACTAGAGTTATAAATAAAGAATCTATGTTGGACTTTTGGAACTCTAATCCCAGAAACGAACCCTAATCTCTTTCAGAGTATATCATTACGTCGTAGTGGTTTTTTCTTCTTCATCCTTTTGAGACCTTCGATATTTTGTTTATCTTATTTCATCAAGAACATTAAAATGGAGGGGGGACAAGATTGGCGCAAACTTATTTGTACTCCGGAACAAGTCTTCTATGATTACAAGGGTCGTCGTAACGCTATAATTGCTGCCCTTACAACTGGTAATCATTTTTCAGAATTCCCCCCTTTTTTATCTCTTTGATATTTTTAATTATGGTGACAATCCTGATTTCATTCCTTTTCTTGTTTCAGAAGTGGAAGATTTTTATCAGCAGTGTGATCCAGGAAAATTACACCGTACTTTGTTTTATTTTTATTTTTTCAGTACTTCTTTGCATGCATTCGGTAATTCGTTCATATTTTTTCCCAGTGTAATTGTCTTTGAATCCGCAGGTTTCATCTATGGTTTATTACGAAAATGGAGTTTCTACCTCTTCCATTTTTGTTTTTAATTTCTTGTTTATTTCATTCTTTGTGCTGCAAAATTTTGTTTAAATTTCCATCAACTTTGGATCCTAATATTTGATAGCTGGATACTTCAAGTTTATTTTAGAGATTTAATCTGTTGCTTTTGTTATTTTTATCTTTATTGCTTTTGGAAAAGATTGGAGTTGATTAGCCATATACTCCGTATTTGTAAGTATGGAGTATATATTCTGCAGGACTCAACAATTACACATGCTGAGTCATGACTATTTATAATTTATCAACTCGTTGATCTGTCGGTTTACTATTCGACCTAACAACCATGGTATGTACTATCTAGCACAAGATATCGCAAGCCGAGTGTCTTTCACAAAAAAACATCTCTACATTCATTGGTAGATGTAACTTGTATGACTTGCTTAGATACAACCCTTCTCTAGAGATCACTTGTGGGACTTTACTGGGTTTTGTTACCATACGGTGTACAGAAAAAGTGTGATGAAAGTTCTAAGAAATCAATTGTTGCAATCTTCAAGAAGATTGCACTCCGTAAGTAACAGTCATTGATACTGAATATATTAAAGTCAGGGGAACACTCTGTTTTTTATTTGTCATTATATCTGTTGGTGTTTCTGTTTTTTCATGTCTCTTCATTGTAAGGAATATTCCTGCTATGCATCTTTGGGATGCAACTTGCAATTCGCTGGGTAAAACCACTTTTCAACGGTTTGCAGTTATTGTCTACTGATTGTGCCAAACTTTTAACATTGAAGCAGCTCATATGGATAAATTTCTTGTGTCTTCTTTGCCATTATAGGCTTCAATCATCTAGGAATAATCAATCAGTGTACATATTTCTCTCTGTACAGAGAAAGAGAACTTTTGCTTGGTTGGATATCCCAATGGGAGGTGGTCAGTTACTTTACCTGAAGAACAAGTACCTTCAGAGATTCCAGAACCTGCTTTGGGTATCAACTTTGCAAGAGATGGGATGCGTGCTAAGGAATGGCTGGCATTAGTAGCTGCCCACAGTGAAGGGTGGTTGTTTTCGGTTGCTTTCTACTTTGCTGCCAGATTTGGATTTGATAAAAGTGAGAGGTGTGCACTAAACATTATTTATAAAACTCAGTTGTCTAATCATTTTGCAATCTTCCTAGCATTCTCCATATGACCATACCTGCAGTAAGATCAATTGTCATGAGAAAATTACAAGAATAGGATTAAATCAATGCTAGTTGACACAAATAGGACTATTTCAAACATGGGACTAAAACGTACACAAATTGACTAAATTGCCCACACGCCTATGTTCTCTCTTCCTTAAAAATGAAAAAAAACGTAAGGGTAAAAATGGCATAAAAATGACGCACGGGAATATGAGATTATAGGTCCCATTCATGTAAAAATAAAAATTGGTCCCGTTCATGTAAACCTACAATGATTTAATCCTATCTTAGGTAATTTTGTCCAATTGTCAATCATATATGATCTACGGGAATGTACGCATGGGCTGCATTTTCCTTGATTGTCTAATACAAAGAACTTCATATTTGGTGACTACTTGGTTTGTTTATGCACTTTGGAATCTAAAGGTTGTTTTTGAGAGACGCCGACTTAAACACAAAAGCACATACAAAGTAATGAAGTAAGAGCAGCCAGTCAAAAGATACAGACACTAGCAACTAGACCCACAGCACAGAAAACACACATGCACAAGCTAGATTTCCTTGCACTCCTATCTAAGGCCATATCCTTGGTAACATCTTGAAGTCATATATCCAGTCTAATCAGCTCCTTCCAACTCTTCGTTGGTCCCCTACCCCTTCTTGCGCCTACTACCGTAAACCTCTCGCATCTCTTCATTAGGTCTCTAAACTTCTCCTCCTTAAGTGCCCAAACCACCCCAACCTAGTTTCATGTAGCTTATCTTCCACATGTACCACTCCTTATAGAAATAAGTATGATGTCTAAAATAAAAGGAATTGGGAAGGTTGTGCATGTGCATCTTCCCACTCCAATTGTTCATTTTTTGGGGTTCACTTCTACATCTCCTGGTCAGAGATACTTTTAATCAAAGTATACTGACAAAGCAGCATTCAACCATCTTGACGCCATTTTTAATATGCAGGAAGACACTCTTCAACATGATTAACGAGCTGCCTACAGTGTTTGAGATTGTGACTGCCGCTGCAAAGAAACAACTTAAAGAGAGAATTTCACTCTTAGACCTTAGTCGCTGCAAATTGAAACCAAGTTCCGAATCGGTATGCTGTAACTTTGCATTGCTTTGATAGTTTGATCAGTGCATACTTTTTAAAATCTCGCATGTAGGGCTGAACAATAAAACTGCAAATCGAAAAATCAACGGACAACAAGATCTTAACTAAAGTGACAAACACCGAACCGACCAAAAAACTCTTACCAGAATTGGTTGGTCTAGTCATAGGGGGTTTTGAAAACTGACCGAAACCAATAAAACTTCTGAAACTGAAAAAACCGTTTGTGACAAATGCTGAAAGAAGGGTTTTGGTTATACATTTTTTGAAATCAAACCGGCCTAAACCAATTCGACTGAACTAACTAGCACTCTTACATGCATGTATCATGTGTGTGAGGTACTGCCCCATTAGGCTACTTGAGTGCATATTAATATCTTAGATTACCCCTGCTTAATATGATGTCACTATTTAGCACTGAACTACATTTTCTTTCTTTTTTTTTTTGTGAAAAAAACCTAAAAAAGAAGAAAAGGGCACCAGTAGAATATCACCGAGGAAGATCCACGGACTTGGACCCAAATTGTGCAGAGGATGGACAGGAAGACGAAGAGGAGCACAGTAACACCATGTGCGGTGCTTGCGGGCTCCAGGATGGACTGGATGACTTCTGGATATGCTGTGATGCATGTGCAAGGTGGTTCCATGGAAGGTGCGTGAAAATTACCCCTGCTAAAGCCCAGCACTTGAAGCACTACAAGTGTTCCTCTTGCAGCAGCAAGAGATCCCGTCCACATTAATGTTGAGTAGGCTTTATTATGTCCATATTTAATTCTTATTGCCAAGAGTACGAAGGTTACATCAACTTTAGGGAGAAATTAGTTTCGCCATTTAACCTGATTTACCCCTAGCCTGCTGATGTACAGAGACATCTTTTCTTTACAATTTGACCATTTGAGTGGTCATTTCTTGATTATATCCCCTGTTACGATCCTTGATATTTTGAGAGGACAGGATATGCCATTGTTGTTCTCCCATTAGCATTTCTTGTTCTTTCCCAGGGATGTATTTAATTTTCCCTCCATTCCAAAAACTCCCAAAAATAATGCCACTTTGATTACTCAAAAATCACAAAAGTTTCTGCTTATTTGTGCATTTTTATTGATTATTTCATAGAATAAAATATTTTTGTCACATCTTGTTTTGAAGAACTTTGGATGCAGTTTTTAAATATTTTAGTTTTATTTTTTTATACCAATTTTTTAACAAAATGAATTGAAAAAACTTAAAATATCGTTCTGTTTTGCGTAATGTCGCAATTTCTTGGAAAGGATGTAGTATATACTATATAGACCTTGGATTTAAGTTGTTTATTTATTATTTACATGGTCAAATTTTGCCAATTTTCTTTGTGTAGTTTTGTTATTCGTTTAATAAAATAATAGTCATACAACCTCTTAATTAACTTTTGATGTGTGAAAAAGTACATGTTTTTTTCATATCAATTTTCAAATAAATAAGTTTTAATAATTTTAGTCAAATATTATATACCAAAAATGAGTTCAACTGGAGAGGAGTATCAAGCATTCAAGCATGTTAGGTACGGACTACGGACTATACAACAACGAGGTTGTTTTTATGTTTTTCTTCTAAAATTCAGCCATTCGGGGGAGATGATAATCGACGGGTGAGGAGGTGGGGTGAAATTAGAATATATTTAAGGTCTGTTCAGTACACAGAATTGACAGAATTGAAATTGAATTGGAAGTTGAAATTCTATACAATTGATTTGGATTGAATTGAATTTTTCATTTCTAATTCATTTTTAGTACTATCAATTCTAAATCCACATATTTTTGTGCTATCAAATAGTAGAATGAGAATTGTTGTTTCTAATTTCAATTCCATAATTTGAATTCCGTGTACCAAACGAAGTCTTATGCTATTTGTTCAACAATGTGCATGTTGTGTGCACACCACGTTTTACACTGGCACAATGTCGCACGAAATGTCATTATCAAACTAACATTTTGTATAAGTAGGGATGACAATTTCTACCCGACTGGATTGATAACCGAACAACCAAACCCAATTTTCTCACTTGTCACTTGACCCATCACCCGACTCTCATATTTACTTTAGCAAAAGTTAAAATTAAGTATATTAGCTTTGTTGTTTTATTTTTGAAAACCAAACAACCAACTTTCATTCTGAAGAAACTAAATGAGAAATACAATCAGGTTGTGTATGCTCCCAAGACTGGACTAAGGCTCTGTTCCGTTCAATTTATTTTTTCTGATCTGATCTGATTTTGATAAGTTCTGATCTGATCTGATTGGATTTGATCTGATCTGATCTGGTCTGATCTGATTAATTATGATTTGATTTGAAATTCAAATCAATAATTTGATTTAACTTTATAAAATGTTTGAAAATTGTAATGATAATTCATATTATAATATAATCAATGTTTTTATTTTATGATTATTTTTAATAAAATAAAATTAGTTTATAATGTAATAATCATTCATATTATATATGTAATAATGTAATATATTAGAATAATCATTTATATTATAATGTAATAATATTTATTATTTTATGATTAGTTTTTTGTGAAATTAGAATATTAATTTAAATTTTAATTACTTCATATATACATTAGAATAAATAATTAATTTAAATATACATTAAAAAATAATTACATTTAGATAATCAATATATAGAAGAGATCGTATTTTTATTAAAATATCTTCTCTTTATAAAAGATCAAAACTTTAGAAACTCACATTACAAGTAGCAATAAAAATATATTTTAAAAATAGAATTAGATGGACATTGTCAATGTATTTTAAAAATAATTTTCCCGACGTCTAATAATTAAGGATTACTTTCTCAGTTTTCTATTTAACTTGTTTCTAAAATTTATTCCTTTTCATTTTTAAGAATAATAATGATCATAATAATGATGATGATGATAATAGTAGTAGTAGTAGTAGTAGTAGTAGTAATAATAATAATAATAATAATAATAATAATACTTCATGGGATCTGATCTGGTCTGATATGAATGGATCTGATCTGATCAGATCATATCTGATCTGATTGAATCTGATCTGATCTGATCTAGTCTAATCTGATCTGATTTTAATAAGAATAAGAAAAAATAAGTTGAACGGAACGAGGCCTAAGACGTAGCACTCCTTGCAAGAGTATGAGCAACCAGGGGCGGATCTACATGTATGAATACGAGGGCAGTCGCCCCCCGTCAATTTTTTTTACTTCATAATATATAGTATTTAAATAATTTTGTGTAGTGAGTTAAAAGAATGACCCCGTAAAAAATTAGTATAGTTTGCCCCCACTGACAAAAGAAAATCTTAGTTTAAAAGTAAAAAATAATCACTTAAAAACATATACAATTAAAATATTTGAAATATCATAATTATATTCTATTATGATATATTTTATATTTTATTTTTCTATTTTAAAAATAATTTTTATTTGAATACTTGTTTGAAATTAAACTTTCTTATTTTTATCATTATCAAACGTTTTGAAAAAATCGGGAGTGCCACCCATGAACTCCACCATACTCTTTAATTTGTATTTGGCCCAAGTCATATTTTTTCCTAGATCCGCCACTGTGAGCAAAAGAATTGTAATTCCTACGAACAAAATAAAAGATGATTCTAGAAAAAAAGAAAGAGATAACTCCAAACAATCTTAAATAATAGAGCCTAAGAGCACTGGAAATACTCTTGAAGCCCCGGGGCTTCAAAATTTCTCTCTCTGCCACGTCAGCTTTAACTTACCTCATAGATTCACTGGAAATGGGTTTGAAGCCACGAGGCTTGAAATTGGGGCTTCAAACCTTCATTTTTTACATTTTTAAATATACATCTTCTAAATTTAAATTAATAAATTTAAATTAATTTATTATTTAAATTAATCGCAATGAAACTAGTGCATTAAAAAAATTACATTCATTAAAAAAATATTACATTCATAAAAAAATACATTTATAAAAAAACTACATTCATAAAAAATACATTCATAAAAAAAATTACATTCATTAAAAAAATATTACATAAAAAAACAACACTACAAAGCAGTTACTAATTATTCGAGCGACTAAAGATATGTTCAATCAAATCCGCTGTTAGTGCATTGTGAATCTCTTGGCTTCGAATTTCTTGGCGGTTTCTTCATTTCTTTTCTTCGTTGATTTCTTCGTACATATGCACCTTCTTGTCCGGGTTGTATTGACAAATCGTAGTCCCGTAGTCGTCTATGATTATATTATGAAGAATAATAAATGCGTACAAGATATTCCTCATTTTTGTTTGAGAATAACATTTCAACGGTTGATCTAGAATGTGCCATTTACCCTTCAAGACCCCAAAGGCTCGTTCAATATCTTTTCTCGGCGCCTCTTGAGCTTTTTTGTAGGTCTGGCGTTTTAGACCCATTAATTCGGAGAGGGATTTGACAATCGTGGAATAATCTGGATATATTCCATCGGCCAAATAATATCCACGCTCGTAAAGCGCCCCTCTAAGCTCAAAAGACGAGTCGGGTGCGGTCTCATTAATCCAATCGTCAAAAACAGGCAATTGATCGAGAATGTTGATGTTGTTGTTCGAGCTCGCGACACTGAAAAAGCGTGCCAAATCCACAAGTCATTTGAAGAAGAATAGAGAAAGCTACTGGAGGTGCGTGTTTGACTGAAGATCCTTGACATTTTTTGTCTTTTTCTTGGATCCGGGCAATGTCCTATTTCTTTCTTGAAGGGGTGATTTGTAGAGGTCTTATTTCCTCTTTCACTACTTCCCTTCTTGGCTTTGCTTTTGTGCTGATTTACTTTGGATTTTGAATGGTTCAACAGAAGAGAAAGAGAAGAGAGGTTGATGATTAGAATGAGTGATTTTAGAGAGAAAAAGTAGGTTAAGAATTGGTGATGGAAAAAAAATTGGGTCTGAGATTTTGATATGGTGAATTGGAGAGAAACAACAATCATTTTTTTTTGAGAAGATATGATGATCCGAGAGAGTTTGTGAGGGATTGGGTCTTTTTTTTAAAGAACCATGGAGATGACAAGAGAGAAGTTTCCCCTTTGATGATTTTTTTTTGTGTGATTTCGACATGGTTTTTTTCCTTTTTTTCATTTGAATGGAGAAGTTGATTTGAGGATAAAAGAAGGAAAAGAAAATAGAGATGAATAGGGTGGAGTCACCGTCGCCGGAATTACCGGCGGCGGCGACGGAAGCAAAGAACTATTTTAGGTCACCAAGAGTGATGACTCTGATACCATGTTGAAATATTGGAATAATAATATTGCTCATTGGATTATTGAGTACATGATAGAGTATATATAGGATAGACTTCTAACACAACTAGGAATAGAGAATGGAAACTAACTAACATACAACATCTACCACAAATAGGATTAGGAAGCTGACTAATAATGAAACACTACCATAACCAATACTACAAGAAGTACTATTAGTATTATTGTCTAACAGTAACTCCGCAAGGGGGGGTGTTTAACGCCCCCTAGGCGTCAAACGCCCACTCAAGCCCCTCGGAGTTACATGCATTACCAGTGCTCTAAGTATGAATGACATACAAATGAGCATATCAGTTGAAGAGCGCCCACCAAAAGTCCAAAACCTCGCAATCAGAAATCACCTCATCATTGCGGACTTTTTGTTTCTTTAACTAGCAAAGAGTCGTTTTACAAGCAAGAGCCTCCGCCATTAATGGATCAGGACTTCCACCTTGTCGTCCATTAGCCGTACCTCCGAGGTAAAAAATAGCACAACCAAAGGAGATATCTAAGCTTAAAACTTATTTAGATATCTAAAGCTCAAAATTTAAACATAATAAATGCCAGATTGATTTTTGGAATCGATACTAAAATATCAAAACTACTTCGAAACGCATGAGAGATTGGAGAAGATATAAAGATTCTATGAAAATATAGTTCGAAATGGCTAGAATTACCTTCAAACATTGACATGTTTGGATATGGCTCGGTTAATTGTAAACCCCGGTGGAAGCAAGTACAGAGAGAAGATGGAGTAACTGTAATTGTAAATTGATGATGTCGATTAGGCTTCTCAGGAAATAGGCGTCCAAAGAAGAGTAGAGTGAAATAACTTAAATACCTTCCATTTAATAGCTCTATGAAGATTGCATTTGATAAATGAGGATTGAATATGAAAAACTCTTAGTTATAAATTACCATTTAAATAATTTACTCTTTTTTATCAGTGAAACCACTAACCCACGAAGCCTTTTCAGAACTCATTTTTTGTTCTCCTTCCTAATTCCTAGTGTGGCTAAAATAGTGGCTGACATTGTTTTAAGTGAAATTTAATCAAAACAGCACCTAAGCATTGGAGGTTTACCTAAATAGCTCTATTCTTATTGTTTTTATTTGCACTCTTTTTAATCAGCACTACCCACGCTACCCTTCTACCCTGTATCCTTTAATACTCCGCATAAAATTTGAGAGTTTGATGTGTAGAAGGATGACACGGCACTTTAAGTTTTATTTTAATGACACGCACTTTACATGCTTCCCATTCTTATGCTTTCTGCTATCGAAGACTTTCCCAATTCCCTCTTCTTTGCATATTACATCTCCAAGCATCTTCATCCCTAATTCTTCTCCAAAAATGCACGATTTTTTCGCTTGATTTCATCGCCTAAGGAAAGAAATTCATCACAGACTTTGTCATCGAAGGAAGTTCTCCAAATTTGCTTGATTTTAGATTAGGTAAGTTTCCAAAATTCATATGCCAATCGAATTCGATTAAAAAATTTGTGTATACATGTTTTTTTGATCATATTCCCATTTTTTGAGAAATCCCAGTAGAAATTGAAGCACACCATGATATATTTTTCCCCATTTGTCATGTGGTCATTTGCTAGGAGAAGGAAGGCCTATGAGTGTTCTATTCTGATCTTTGTGATGCTAGGGTTCCTTGGATCTTCTTCTCCAATAGGGTGAAATTCTATGAATTTTGTAGTAGGTCAAGGTACTATTTTGAAATATTTTTATTTATTAATTTATTCTTGATTTTTAAATTACATATTGATTTCCATTTTATTAAAGAATATTTTTGGTTTTGTTTTGGGTATCGGATCATATAAAGATGTTCTTATTTCATATTGATCTTGAAGTATACTGTATTGTGGACTCTCTGCATATAGAATTGTATGGCTTCATCAACTCGTTTGGTTCATGATTTTCATTTTGAAACCAAAAAATATCCTCTTCAATGTCTAAAGAAAAAAAAGGTTCCCTTTTTTTTTTTTGAACAAGAGTGCACTTTTGTTTAGCAGATGTTCCATTATTGCATTATCCCTTAAGATGAGTTATATTGGGATTAATATTTACATTTATTTTTTTGTTTTTGTATTATGTTTCTCTAGCATTAGACTCATTAGCTCTTTCTTAGTCTGTTCCCAGATTTCGTGTTCCCATAGAATCTTCGGTGTTTTGTTTTCATGTGTTGTTCTAAACATCAGATAATCACCTTCAATATAAGATTAGATAAATTGTGGATCTGTGATGTGATGACTTTATCAGTCATCCAACATTACTTTATGTTTGTATTATATTTATATTCTAAACTCTGGATTACTCTATCAGTTTATCATTTGTTTCTCTATAGAAGTTCATTTTATGTTCAGGCTAACAATTCAACCGTGTGATCTATTGGCTTATACAGAGAAGCCACTGACCTAATTTACCCTTGCTATTTCCTCTGCCAGTCCAGGGAAGAATGTGAATATTTGATTAACCTTGCTAAACCCCACATGCAAAAGTCAACTGTGGTTGATAGTGAAACTGGCAAGAGCAAAGATAGCAAGCAAGCATCTCATCTCTCTGAGCATCATTTAGGTATGTCCATCCTTCAACTTTATTATTTTTAATTGCTCATAGGGTGCGAACAAGCTTGGGAACATTTCTTCCTAGAGTACATGATAAAATGGTCAGGGAGATTGAGAAAAGGATTGCAGATTTCACCTTCATACTTGTGGGTAAGAAGTTTAGCAAGAATACCACTACTATTTCTACTTCTGCAATGCATGTTTTCATTTAATACAATATTTTTCAAAGCTAATATTTTCTATTATATTGAGAGCTATTTAGAGGTATCAACATTTTGGTTCGTGTCATCCAATCTCATATTTGGTATACCAAAAATAAAACAAAGCCCTTTGTCTTTTCCTTCTATTTTGAATAGTGGATACTATATTGTGTTCGGGAGTTTGACCAAATTGTGATAACAGTATATAACATTATCTTGAACTAAAAATGTAGATGCAACCATTATTGAAAATTATACTCCCCTGTTTCACAAGTATTTTTCTTACCTATGTGGCCCAAGTTAAAACAAGAACTTAATTATGGTTTAAAGCAAGTATATGATTTTGTCCATGTGAACTTTTAATGGATTGTTTTACGTGCCAATAGAAATGTGTTCGATAAATAGTTGGTGAGCAGGTTTCGTTGACAGTCCATACAATTTATTCATTTGTTTTTATCATTTTTTATATGTTTAGGGTCTTCAAAAATTTGAGAGAGATCAAAACCATTTTTCATCCTATTTTAATTGAAGGATGTGTTATAAAGTTAAACTTGGAGCTTGATATCTCCAAATCTACCGATATTGTAAGTTTGGAAGCTCATTTGATATCAATCCTTTGCTACTGAAATACGATGTAAAATGATTATTTTGATTTAAGGTATGAGGATTTTTAGCTAACATGTTTTATAAAAACTGCAAAATTTAAGATTAGCTTGCAAGTTATGAGAAAATTACGAATGAGTATGCAACAATATGAATTAAGAGCATGTTTCTGCAAGGATTAAATGGGATAATCTAAGAAGAGTTTTGCTATCAAAATATTATTGTAACTTTGTTGTGGAATGTGCACTCTTATCCAAAAAATAGGGAGCGGTTTTTGTTATTTACTAAAATAGTTATTCCGTCTCATGGATGGGATTTGGTGGTTCACAGCACATCAAGGAGAAATGTATTTGGGAAAAAAGAGGTATGTGTTTCTTAATATCTTTATCTCTTCAACATGGGAGGTCTGCACTTTATCTATTCAAAATTCATAATATTCAATCTTTACAACGATAAGTCTTTACGAGTTCATATCTTTCTTACACACTTGAACTATGGGTTTTTGCTTCTTTTGTCATAGGAATAGGAAGATTATTGTATTGCAATTGGTTGTAGTGATGACTCTCTTTACTTTTGGGACATTTTGAAGTGTAAGAGAAATTGTCAAATAAGTTGTTCAGGTTGGTTCATCTAAGGTTCTTCTATTGAGTAAACTAAGCTATATCTAGGCATTGTATTTTTGTCCTTGCATATAAAAAAATCTACTATCATATATTAGAAAGTCAAACCAACTTAGCTTACACAAATTGCTATATTTGACTGCATCATTTAATGAGGCTTTATCATTAAGCATGTGCAAATTAAAGTAATTAGGCTTTATTTCACTGCATCATTTAATGAGGCTTTATCATTAAGCATGTGCAATTTACTTTTTTAATGCTTGACAAAATTCACTACTTTGGTTAAAGAGAAATCTAGGTGTTTATCTTTATGCTTGAGCTGTTGGTTGGTTTTATTTCCTTGATGTTATTTCTATCAATATATTCAAGAACTCTTAATTAATTTATGGCACCATAAATGTATGAAGACGAATATTAATCCGTGCAGATCTATTTGTTGGTTTATATATTTTTTTCTGCTCCTACAGGTTAGCATGTCGGAGCAGTATTTGCACGATGGTGACATTGAGGTAAGACCATAGTCCTCCATTATTTTTGTTAATGGGCAAGTGAAAGTATTTTAGCCATGGTTTTCTGAATTTTAATTAGGTGGTTTCAGTATGTTTTCAACATGAAGTTACAAGTATATATGTTGTTTTGTTAAAGAGCTCTTTCCTCTGATTTTGTTTTAAAGAGCTGCCTTTGTTTTTCTATTTATTCTGCTCAAAAGTTTTCCCCGTGGGTGGAATACTCCATTGCATATATAGAGTTCATGCAAGTTGACAATTTCAGAAAGGTTTATTTCTCATAGTCCAGATTTCTCTTGAGATACATGTTGCTAATGGATAAAATGCTGGGAATACAAGGGTTGGAATTAATAGTATGTTTCTTTTAATTTTTTTTAAATAGAACACTTTATTAAAATGCGTTTAGAGTACACGTTCGAGGAGGACTAAACCAACGCCTCGAAAGTAAAACACTTGAGGGCAAAAAAAAACAATAGCTACATAGAAACTTGCCGCCGGGGGCCTGATTGCGCTGTAATTCCCAGCCCACCGTAATCTTCAGAAACGCGGGCCATCATCCTCACCATTCTTCCATGAAGGGCGAAAGCTTGAAAGCCGTTGGTTTCAAGCTCTGTGTCTCGAATCATCCAGCCTTTTTGACAAAATTTCCAACACCAGAGTTTGATTGTGCCTCTGATCTGTTCTTCAATCTGCATCATCCGGAACGTTTCTTCTCCAAACTTAATACCTGCGTAGTGTTTCCAGAGTGTCCATGCTATGATGCCTGGAACCGCCATCCTTAAATTACCCCTTAGGGTAGATGAATTAGAGTGCAAGTTCCACTCGATGAGGTGTTGCCGCAGAGTGAAATTGTTGCGCAGAACCGGGCCATCTAAGAGGTAAGACATCTTTCTCCAGATGGTTTGAATACGAGGACAGTTTAGCAAGCAATGATCTATGGATTCTTCCCCATTTGCGCAAAACAAACACCTGGAAGGGCTGGAGTATGAGAAACGATTCAGATTCTCTGGAAAAGGGAGAACGTTATTGTTCACCTTCCAAAGGAAAAGTTTTATTTTTGGAATCTGAAGCTTGTGCCAATTAAATTTATTGCTCAGCTGAATGGTTCCGTGGTTCCTGCAGATATTGAAGGCCGTCTTTAGAGAAAATTTCTGGAGCTCCTGGATTCCTTCTTCCAGCTGAAAGTTTTCTGAGGCCAAAGTGTGAATTCTGCAAATTCTCTTGCAAAGAGGAGAGTCTGTAAGTTTTTCCATAAAATTGGTTGTGCCATATTTGTTTCTCATAAAAATGGCCCATTTGCTATTACCATTGTGAAAACTCCACCAAATTTTCATGGAATAGGCTTCTTGAAGATCTCTTAGGTTCCTCAGACCTAGGCCCCCTTCAGCAGTAGGGTAGTAAAGGTTTTCCCAATTTTTCCAGTGGTACTTCGCTTTTCCATTAGAGTAACCCCAAAAGAAGTTGCTCATACTTCTGTGAAGAGTACTGATAACGGAAGTGGGCAATGTATGAACACTAAGGATGTGAAGAGGGATAGAGGATAGCACGTGCTTTAATAAGAACTAATCTTCCCATAGGGTTGAGAGTTTTGCTAAACCAGCTACTGATGTATTTGTCAAAATGGCTAATCAGATCTTTGCAATCCTCTTTTTTAAGCTTGCCTTTGCAGATTAGTGCCCCCAAGTATTTAAAAGGTAGCCTGCTGTGATTCATTTGCAGAATTGATTCCCTCTTTTGAATATCCTGTTGGCTCATGAATTTTCCACAGTAGAATCTACTCTTGTTAAAGTTGTTCAACTGACCAGATGCGTCAAGGTAAGCCTGGACTATCTTCTTTTGATTAACTGCTATCAAGTGACGTTATTAATATAGCAGTTATAATGTAAGGAATTTTAAATTTTTTTAAAAGATTTGAGAGGTTTGAAGTGTTATTTTTGCTAATACAGGATAAATAGTATGTTTCTATATATATATATAGGATAAATATGAGAAGTAAGAGACTAAGTATATATATATATATATATGTATGTATGTATGTATATTATTGATATTGACTCAATTACAATGAAGCATCTTCCTATTTGACTTTTTTTGTCATAATTTGTAAATTTTGAGTTCGATATACAGAAAAATTATATTCTATAAAAATATTATATTAATAGTTTCATTATTAAACGTATAGATTTTCATAAAATATATTCATGTGTAAATGTAAATATTGGTGATCGAAATGTAACATTAAATTCATGAAAAGTCAAATAAGAAGATCATTTTCTAACGGAGGAAGTATTTGTTCATACTATTCGCAATTTAATGACGCACAATCAGCCAACGCCTCTCCTCTCTGGGTTAAATTTCCCATAAATCTCGGAGAGTGAGCTTTATACCACTCAAACACAAAACCAATTTCCTCTATATATAGTTGTGCAAAAAGTAGAATGTTGACAGTGGTTTTCTCAATATTTTTGTGTTTGGGTTTCATTAATATTCTGCCTAAAAACGTTGATTTCTTGGGTGATACGTTTTAGTTTTGAAAGAATAGTTATTTTAAAAAAAGATTTATAACGAGTATTTATCCTAAATATTTTTAGTACGCCAACCTACCACATGCGAAGTATTTCCTCTGTCTCAAATTAATTTGCATATATAGTATTCAAACTTCATTTACTCTCAACATACGAAGTATTCCCTCCGTCAAAATTGCACAAATATTCTATGACGGTAGTAGCATTTTTTTAAGGTAGCTATTATGATATTTAGTTATAATACTACAACTTTGTTATTTGCATACTATAATATTAATTGTTGGTCTAAAGAAAATAGTTTGTATAATTTAATTTTTTGGGACCAATGCCCATTTTTTTTGTCTCGTCCAGGGCCATCGAGTTCTTAGGTTTGGCCCAGATCAAAACAGACAATTTAAATTGAGACAAGAGAAGTACTTTCAATCCTTTTCAAATACACAATATTTTATTACTTTTTTCGTTCTACAAAACTGTTTTGACTTTGGGGAGGAGATGCTCTAAGAGTTTGACCAAGGTGAAACAACAATTGAAATAAGTACGGTTTGGTAAATGTCAAAATGGGTAGGGTGTATAAGGTAATTAGGGTAGGTTCACTTAGATTTAAGAAAAATAAGGCCAATTATGTTCATTTATGCCAATTAAAATTTTTATTGAAAATGTAAGATAAGAAAGTTCAAAAGTTTTATAGGACGGAGAAGGTATATTTCATAACAGGGAAAAGAACAAGAAAGTGAAAACATACATTTTGGCGATATTCTCATTACATGATCTGAATGGTTCTGATCGGATTAAATATGGTCTGATCTAATTTGATCTGAACTAATTCAAATAAGAAAATGTAATAAGTAATAAGAATAAGTTGAAAAGAACACGACCTATGTCTCCCTAAACTTCAGGAAGAATAAAAAGGGACAAAGGGAGTAGTTGGTTTATCCTTTAGCTCCCTTACATATTGCATTGTCACTAACACTATGTTTGACTCAAGGAATTTGAAAGGGAAAAGAAAAGAAAATGAAGTGGGATTTTTTTTTCTTGTTAGGATAGAGAGGAAAAAAAAAGGAAAAGTTGAAGAAAAAGAAAATGAGAAGGAAAAATGTACTAAGTAGGGGATCCAGATTTCTCCCATTTTGATGAGTAAAATAAGAGAATCATTTTCCTTTCTTCAAAATTCCTTGAACCATACATAGTCTAAAGCAACATTGTGTAGAAAGATGCCTGTAGAATATTTGAGAATTGTATGTACAGATGAATAAAACCAAGCAATCCAAAAATTATTTCCCACCTGAACAAAATAGTAGTCCTAAAGAGTCCTATGAAGAATGGCTCGAAGGAGAACTATCAATACAAGGAGTAGTATTTCCCCTCATATCCCCTTGTATCTCAAGCCCCTTGACTTGAACCCATTTTGCTTGGATTTACAACAGTTCAAATGGATATCATCATTTTTACAATCCAAAGAGAAATCTAGTTCAAAACAGGGAAAACATGGCTTTAACAACCTCCAAATCCCAACATTGACGAAAACCCATGCAGCCATGCCCATTCACGCAGTCATGCTGCCCTTGGACAGAATTTTCAGCCATTGCCAGAACCTTCTTTTTGCACCAGTTCCTAAAGGAGCAGAGTAGAATTCTCTTCTGCACTGCTCACATTCTGGTACTTCTTTAAGTCTAGCCGAAGAACTCTCCAAATCTCCTACCGACAATGGCAGCCTAGAATCCAAAGCAGAACAGTACACAGAGATTGCTTCATTGGTCTTTGGAGCTTCCAAATTAGTTTGTTGACTCCCTATATCAACATAGAAGTAACTCTGGCTGCAGCTTCCAAGCACGGGCTTCCTAGTCTCATCGAACTCGTTGCAAATGAATTTCAATGCTTGAACAACTTCGCCCATAAAGGGACGATGAGACGCTTCTGGTTGGACACACATGGCTGCAATTGCTGCAAATTTGATTACCCCATCAAATGGAATGTCTGATGACTTAATGGTTGGGTCAACAAGTATTTGCAAGCCTTTCATGGTTGTAAGGAGAGGGCGGGCCCAGGCCACGAGATTCTCTTGACCAGGTGGTTGTGATAAGTCCACCGGCTGACGTCCACTCAAAAGCTCAAGAAGGACTACACCATAGCTATACACATCACTTTTCACTAGGAGGTGCCCGGTCATGGCATATTCAGGAGCTACATACCTGAAATACAATGCTTAAGACAGTTAAAAGGATAACATGAGTAAGATTGAAAATTGCAAAACAAGGAAAATTATGTAGGGGACTAAAATGCCAAGGACCTTGTAGTCAATGGCACCGCTATGGCTCTCCCAAATGAGAGGTCACGTGTTTGATCCCCAGTGAGGGTATTAATTCTACGAGCTTTAATAGGTTGAGAATGTATGAACACATACTACATTTATTAGTGTTCAAAAAAAATAGGGGACTAAAATTTGATAATAATTTTTGAAATAGAACTGCTAAACCTCTTATACAACTTAAAAGTAGGTAATAAAACCTGAAGTACCCTAACCCTCTGGCCACCGGATCATGGACCACGGCCAACCGCCAAGGCCGGCCACCACCATAGTTGGCTCATTGACAAGTGGTCAGTGAAGCATTGATCATGACCTCCAGGCATTGACCAGTGTTCAGTGAGCCGTGAGCTGGCGGCAGTGGCAAGTGGCTGGAGGTGGGTGGTTAGTAGGCGATAGTGAAGTGGTCAGCAGGCCAAACAACTTGGGTTCAATGTAGAAATATTAATTAGGATTTAAGAGAATGTTGGGTAACAATTTTTAGCCTTGTTTCATTAGGGCTAAAAGGATTACTACAGAAGTAAAACATATATGGTTCTATATAGTATATGGAGCAATTGAGCAATTCTCTCTAATGTGATGTAAGCCATACCCAAAAGTACCCATAACATGAGTTGATGTATGTTTGTTTCCGTCATCGGGCGCTGTTCTAGCTAATCCAAAATCCGACACTTTTGGGGTGAAATCATGCTCTAGTAGTATATTGCTCGACTTGAAGTCCCTGTGTATGACGCAGGGGTTTGAATCCTCGTGCAAATAGGCCAACCCTTGAGCCGCACCTAACACAATCTTCATCCTAGCATGCCAATCAAGTGGAGAAGCCTTCTTATTAACCCCATGCAAATGAGATTGTAGACTCCCATTACGGACAAGTTCGTAGGCCAGGCAACGATAATTGTCTTCTGTGCAGATGCCTATCAGTTTCACCAAGTTTCTGTGGTGCAGACGACTTAGCATCTCCACTTCAGCCAAAAACTCACGGCTGCTGTGCCGATCATCTCTCTTTAGAGTTTTCACTGCCACCTTCCTTCCATCATCAAGAATGCCACTGTGTACAAGTCCAAAGCCACCTTCCCCTAGGATGACTTTGAAGTTATCTGTTGCTCTTTCTATATCAGATGCACTGAAAATCTTGGCTGTCCCAGCATATGCTAAAATGTAAGAATTGAAAGGCGACGTTGATGTTGAGATTGTCTTACTTGTAATTGTTAACGACCCAACAGAACCTGCAGTAGACCTTAAAGACTGTCATGTATGGAAGAGCTCATAATATAATCAAAGGTAAATATGTCGTAGTAATTACAACCTTGAACAGCACAGAATTTAGAAAAAAACAACGCACAAAATCAAATAATCAAAGTAAGAGTTAAATTCTCAGTTTGCATACCTGATGCTTTCACCTGAGAAGATCCCACATTATGTGCTGTTTGCATATGCCGATAAGTACGGCTTCTGAGTTTTAGACAGAGAAGCCAAATAACTCCCACACATATGAAAAAGGCAGCCACAAATGATAGAACTATTCCAGTATTCATATTTCTCCCAGTCCCATTCTTTCTTGTCCTTGATATGTCTACTCCTAAAGGTTTGATTGTACTTCCATCGATGTGGTTTCCAGAAAAGGGTCTATCATCCCTTGGAACATTAGATGAAGGCATTGAAGGTGGAGATGGTGGTAACCCTGCATTAATGTAACATGTAAGAATCATAATACTTATTTTAAAGAAATGTTAAAACAATGGACAGCGAAAATGAGCAGAGGTATTTGAATAAAGCTAAAACAGCCATACAGGTCTCAACAGTATGCCTGCAAAAAAAATGCTTGTATTGAGTAGATTCCATTAAAGGAAATGAATTTGGAGCATTTGGAAAATTGAATCCAAAAGTAGAAATAATTTCTTCTGGATAGTGCAACCATTGATAATTTCTTACAAGGTGTTCCAACAAATATGTGTTGCTAAACATGTTTAACAATAATAACTACGGAGTATCAATTAACAACCTGGATAGTGAACATAAACCACCTCATAGGAGCCAAATAGCGATGCCTTTATTGAAAGCTCCCTCTTCCATAACAAATCATAGATTGCAAATGCAATTGTGGCATTAAATTCATCCTCTGTGGGTACCAAGCTGACAAGTGCAATGGTTTTCTCAAGCTGTTGATTAACAGCATTTGCTCCCATGATGCGCACTTGGCTTTGCTTCAGAGAAATGCTAGTGGCTATTTCTTTAGAAAGCTCGGAGACCAATGGAAAGAATGCATATAAAGTAATACTGAGGCGGATTGCAACCTCAATAGGTAGAACACAAGCACATGGTGATCCGGGAGGTGTGTATGTTTGAGGGTCAGTGCAAGTCATTGACTCACAATCTACACATACAATGAAATGAACACTTTAAGTGTAATTTTTGGCTCACGTATAATACTAGGGAAAGGAAAAATGCATTTTTTATACAGAGTTTATGGCACTTTTGGACATTTTAAAAAAAATAAAATATGATTACTTTTTCTAAAATTGCTTGCATATATTTATATATTTTAGTAGTTATTCTTCATAAAATAAAGACAATGACTTTGAACTTCGAACATTTATAGAATATACTCTTTCGAATATCTATAGAATATACCATTTGACTTCACAAAGTCTAAGGAAAGTGTAGAAATTAAGAAAACTGAAAAGTGGTGTCATTGAAATTTGTTAAGAGAGAGAAATTTAGTGAGCAACATATTTCTTTCCGTGTTACGAAAGTAAGTGTAGATTTTACGTTGGAACAGCCTGAAAAGGAAGGTGTAAAGTTTAATTTAGGGCAGATGGAGTAGATTTTTGAAGTTTGAATTTGAACTTGTCTTACTCTCCCAAATTTGATTTCCTTAATTCTTGCCAATTATACTCTCCAACATGTTTTTTGTATTCCAAACGGACCATTAGCAGAGCATACAGGAATATTGACGGGATTACAATACTCCATGGTGAATGTCTTTTACCTTTACTAGGAGGCGGTGGCGGTAGTGCCAGCAGTGGCAATGGCGGTGGAGTCACCATCTTCTTTTTCCTGGAACACTGCGAGCTTGAGGGCTGAGGGGAAACTTGCCCAGAGAAAGCAAGAGTGATGCTTTTTATTAAGAAACCATTAACAGTATATTTGACGATAAACAAAAATTGAAAAAAGAAATAAAATCAAGAAGTGCTTTCACATACTAGTGAAATGGCTTGATGGAACCATTGCTGATGACTGAGGTGCTAACAATCCTTCTGGTGATGAAGGAAATGATGACTGAGATGAAGACATTGAAGGCCAATGCCCTATAGGAGTAATAAGAACATGAGATACCATAGAGTCATATATTGCTTATATCAAAACATTTATTTGTTGTTTATTGCCCCCGTTCTTAAATAACAGTCCATTAAGGTAAAATAGTGGCCGAAATATAAAAAATGCTGATAAGGTAGCTAATTGAATTAGAAGTGTTAAATAAAAGATGTGAAAATTGGGTAGAATGAATTTAAAATACTCAATGGGAGAAGTAGAAGAAAAAAGGGGATCTAATAGGAAAAGTATTGGTAAAATTGGAAAATAGGAAAGGTGACTTAAAACAAAATAAGTTGCTCAGACTACCTTTTTATTATAGTCACCCTACAATGTCACTTATTTAGTTTGACAAACACTTTTTTAGATCTTAAATAAGTGGCAGTTAAGGAATTTGAATAAAAATTAACCTTGCCAGCTCGGCTGAGGAGAAAACTTGCTGAGTTCATTTCTTCTATGATTCTGTTTAGAAGATGAGGATGTAGGTGGAAGAGCGAATCTGGGCATCCATTTCTTTAAATGTTGCCTATAAGTTGGCTTAGAAAGTATATCTGAATAGTGAAATTGACTCAAGATCTTGTGTGGATTAGCAGCTGCAGAAGAAGGTAAGAGCGTTGGCTCTCAGTTATGCTTTCATAATTCAAATTAAAGCTGAAGCTTGAATTAGTTCTATATACCTACGTTTGGCGAACAATTCATTGGTTGTGGATTGTGGATAGACTTGCCATGGCATTCAGCTGTGATGCTTGAATGTCCCTTCCAGCCGAAGATTGTGTAAATGGGCATGTGGCAACAGAAAATGGGCATGTGGCATTCAGCTGTGATGCTTGAAGCTACTCTGTATTAAATGGAATATCCATATATAGACCAACAATGTATATTGAACTATGGGCATGTGGCAACAGAAAATGTGATTTCATCGTAGACAAGAAAATTAAAAAAAGAATGGATTCATAAACACCCAGTATACACAATCCAAAACTGCAGTAGAAAATCTGAAACTGATTCAAAAGCAGAAATTAGTTCCTCTAGGTGTAGAAGAGCAGAGAAGCTTCCTTCAAAGAAAGCAGATTAAATCCTGAAATGGAATCTACGAATCCGGCAACACTGGGCACACCCTTCAGCAATGTGCAAATTTAAGTAATCAGAAGAAAGCAATAAAAAACACATAGAATATCGCACCTGCAGATGCTTGGAGTGAGAAAGCGTTGAGCATCAAGAAAACTTTTTGCAAAAAGAATAGCTGCATCACAACCATATCTTCCTGAAGATGAAAAAAGTAATCATACCATCCCAAGCAAGGACAAGGATTTGAACATAAACTGTACGGCTTCACACAATGTAGTGGATTTGGTGGCAACAAATGTTTAAATAAAAAAAAAAGAAGAAATCTTGCCCCGGAGTACAGTACTGCACTAGAACCACTACTAGTAGAGTAGTGGCCGAAGTGAGAAGGATATTCCTATTTCTTGATCTTACAAGATCCCAAAAAGTCAAACAAACGCAACAAAGCACAAAAGAAAGGAGGAGGAGGAGGAATGCCGTGCGCCGCTTACCACGTTTCTCACGGAGTAGTATTTTCATTGTTTGACTCTCTATTACTTACTCTATTAGAGCTTCCTTCACGTGGGACTGTGGGAGATAAGGACTTTTTTTATTAGAAAATGTCTGTAAACCTCTCTCTTCTTCCATTGCTACTTCAATCATTATTACTTCAATCATTATTATCTAATGACAAACAAATCTCAAATCAATCATGTTAGGACTATACTAAAAAGTGTATCTCAAGTTGTATTTTTTTTAAAAAAATACACTAATATTTTAATGGTTTATACTGATACACAATGTTAGTTTAACTAAAAAAAATTGTACTGATATTTTTTGTCAATGTAAATCATCACACTAGCACAAAATTTCGGTACATGTCTTTGAAATACAAAATGAGGTACAAATTTTAGTTTACAAATAACTTAATCCATCTCAAATTACTCCGTATCTTTCAAGTCACCCTAGCATTTTAGGAAAATTATATGGTACATCCAGCTGTACCTACCTTTAGGTACAACCTGATATTTTTGTAAATTTTGCAAACTTTTTATCCAATGCCCAGAACATATATGAGAACTATTATATATGACAATGAGTACCAACAGATTTGAGAAGGAGTACCAGCACTTATAAGAATTATCATATTCTTATTCAATACAAACATAAATAAACTTGAGTTTTAAATTCTCCATGCTCAGAGAGTATAAATGAATAGGAACGAATCGAATAGAGGAAGAAGTTGATGATGGTACTGAACTTTTTAATTGTAAAAAATTGAACAATACTTTATTTCAGAATGAACATTTCCTTACTTGAGAATGAATATTGTTTTTTTAAGAATGAACACTACGCTATTTATTATAATTATATTAGACAAATGTGTAAAAATGAGTACTTCTTTATTTTAAAATGAGTACTACTTTTGCCAGAATGAGTATTACGTATTTCGAAATGAATGTTTATATTTGTACAAGAATAAGTACTATTTTATTTCAGAATGAGTACTACCGGGATGTATCTATTTCTAGGTACATCCGGATGTACCATATACCAACTCAGCATTTTACTTCGTATATGATTATATGCTATTACTCCATATAAGGGATGTTCTTTAGGGTTAAAAAAGAAAGTTATTTTAAAGAATCGGGAGAAACTAGAAAAAATTAGAATTAAATATAAAAAATGGAAAGAAATTATAAAAATTGGAAGACACTAGAAAAATAGAAAGATATTTTAAAATATCAAAATAAACTAGAAAAAAACTGGTTTAAAAAAACTAAAAGGAACTCGAAGAAAATGGAAAAAGTTGAAAAGACTAGAAGTTGGAAATTATTGGGAAATAATGAAAAAATGTTGAAATATATATTATACAAAAACGATAAACGAAGGGTGTAGAAATAAATAGTTACTCTATGTATTTCAACTTTTCGAGTTTCTTTCAACTCCCTCATGTTTCTTACAGCTTCTTCTATTGTATTCCAATTTCTTTCGGGTTTTTTTTGCAATTCTTTCTAATTTATTCCAACTGCTTCCTGTTTCATCCATCTCTTTCTAGTTTCTTCTAACATATTCTAGTTTCGTCTAATAATGACTTAAAAAATGTCAGAGTGTATTTTTCATATTATTCTTATAATAATGATGATAATAATAAATTTTAGTTTTTAATTAGCCCTTTTTAAGGTATTTTAGTGATCACTAAAAAATATTATTTAGTTATCTAATAACTTTTAAATGTCATTTTTCCCTTTTTCATAATGTATGATCATAATATGTTTTGATATAATGTTTAATTCTTTTCTTTAAGGATTATTAAGAGCTCTAAATGGAACACATATTGAAGCACGTGTAGGTGATAAACATGTTCAACCTTTCCGAGATAGTAAAGGGAACCAGAGTTGGATTGTTTTTGCCTCACTTGACATGTTGTTTACATATATCAATGCCGGTTGGGAAGGGAGTGCACATGCCATGACTTAGCTGTATTAAGAGATAATTTTCTTAAATTTGAGTTTTATTTTCCAAGAGAGAAAAGATTAAATTAGGAGTAAAACATAGAGAAAATACGAAAATAGCAATAAAGGATTTCTGAATTAGTAAATCTCTGTTTATTCCCTCAACTGATAGCCCTATATATAGGGTTAAAGATACATCAAAGGAGAACATATACCAAATGATTACATAAAATATTGACTAATATACCCCCTTAGTTTGAGCAATTTGGGGACAAACACTCAAAATGGATCTTAAACTTTGAAACAATATTTCTAGCCATGCCTTTCTTAAAGATGTCAGCATACTAAAATACTGATGGAACATGAAAAACATGAACATGTCTAAGTCTAACATTTTCGCAGACAAAGTGAATATCAATTTCCACGAGTTTTGTGCTCTGATGTTGAACAAGATTCTCTGAAAGATAAACTATGGAAACATTGACAAAATAAATTATGGTCGCTTTATAACTAGAACATGAAGCTCAAGAAGAAGGTTGCGAAGCCACAGAGTTTTTGAAACACCATTTGCATCACCTTTATATTCTACATCTGCACTGGATTAAGAAACTATAGGGTGACGTTAAATAACCACGAGCCCAATCCGTCCAGGTCTACAGCCGAGCCGAAAGTGTCTCCTGTAACACTTTAATCCGTCCAAGTCTGTAGCCCCTTTTGGAATAAAGTATTAACTTGGTAATCGTAAAATTTTAACACTTTAATCCGTCCAAGTCTGTAGCCCCTTTTGGAATAAAGTATTAACTTGGTAATCGTAAAATTTTAAAACATTTCAATCACTTTTATTTATCACAATAATATTTTTCATAACATAACAGTACAGAGTTTTCAATATTGCGGAAACTTAACAAATTATAATCACAAACATGATTTATTTATGTTTTTCAATTCAAAACCATCACATCCCTTCCGACACTCTCGCCTTCGCCTGCCTCAGGATCACGTCACATCATTCTTTCTAATAACCTGTGTGTAGCAAATAAAACATACTACACGCTCAGCGTTGAAGCTCAGTAAGCATATCTAATGCGTCGAACATCCATAAAAATTGAATCTCAATTCATAATCAAATCATTTGATATCATGCAAAAAATGTCCAGTTCAGATATTCAATAATCAATATTCAATATTCATCATTCAATATTCAACATTCAATATTCATATTCAACATCATTATTCAATATTCATATTCAACATTCAACATCATCATTCTACAATATCCTTAAACTATGCTTAGTTTAAGGCCAATCTCTTTAATGTTTACCAACTTTCAAATGAATTCTAGTGTAAGTTTCTTAAACTATATTCAAGTTTAAGGCACTCCTAACTAACCCTTAAGCTAGACGTAGTTTAAGATACAAATTTTCAAAAAGAGGTTTTCAAATTCTTACACTTACCTTCACTTAAGGTTATCCAGAAACTGAAAGCATAATGTTCACTGTTGGGTTGGGTGGTACCCCAAACGAGTAGGTACTCAAGTTTGGTTCTTGGATCCCGTATGTACGTTTTAACCCTGGCCACCGGGCATCATACCTACAAGGCCTAACTTAAATGGGTATATCTTAGAGTTCTTCAAAATCAACATCATTATGGTATATCTTAGAGTTATTCTAGATACCATTAAAATCAATATCAATTAACTAAAATGGTCATTTGGGGTATATCTTAGAGTTCTTCTAGATGACCTTCAAATCAACATTAATATGAGTATATCTTAGAGTTATTATAGATACTCTTAACTATACATATTATTTTCACAATCATTAATATATTAATTATGATTTAATCATTCATAATTATTATTTTAGTCAGAGTATTCATCAATGTTTAATCATCACAATAAGTGGGTTCATCAAATCAAAATCATCATTCATCATAATCATCAATCAACATATATCATCCAATAGCAAATAGCGGCCTAGCTTCGAATGTTAACACCCTAGCTTACTGTCATTCATCACATAAGATTTTATTTGTCAAAAACATCATTTCTATGTCTAAAAATCATATTCATATTGATAATAATTGATTGGTATCCAAAAATAGGATTTCATAGTTCAAAAATCATGTTTTCTGAACAATATTCGATTAATATATGATAGGAAAATTGATTAATAGCTACTGACTTCATTTCCTTCAGCAAAGTAGGGAGATAATCAATTATCCTAGGTGATAATCGATTATCTGACTTCCAGAACATGGTGATAATCGATTATCTGCTTTCAGTTCATTTTCAGAGAAGACTGACAATTGATTGTCAGAATGTGACAATCGATTATTGTGTTGCTGTGTTCAAAAATTTACAGAACGATGAATAGTCGATTTTTAAGTTAATAATAAATTATTTATCGTCTTCTTCCTCGACCCATTTTTCGTAAATGTCATTTTTTATCACCAAACTTCAATTAAAGTATATAAAAGTGTTCCCCAAGGTTTATAGATCATTTTGGCATCATTAGTTCATAGTTTTGACATCAAATTCATGGTTTATGATTCTTAGTTCTTCAAGCATGTCAAACACAAAACTCAACCAAATGATCATTTATGAACGTAGAAGCGACCTATATGAATATTCTAGTCATTAGATATATCTACGGGGTTACCTCGAAGCTTAACGGAGGTTTTATTTGGAAATTTTTCGGCAAAACTTCCGGCGGCGATAGATCTCAACTCCAGCAACCTCTTACTGAATTGGTAGCACCAATGTGTTCTCCTCACTCAGGCCAATAGAATAGATGGAAGAATTGCAAAATTTGGTGAAGAAATGGCTATGCTTTGGTATTCTTATATAGGGGAGTAGAGGAGGATAATTCCATTAGAGTCCCTGTAGCTTCATCAGCGATTTCACGCTAGTGGAAGGAGCAGCGCCACTTCTGGGATTTTACATGTTATCCTTAATTGGGACTATTTTTGGTCGCAGTCAGGGTATACTTTTTGGTCCAACTTTCTCTGAATTGAATTCCGTTTACACCATTGCGATTAGACAATCGAATTCTATTCAACGATATACTTTTTATATTTATTTGGAATACTTTTTCCGACATCGTATTTTTGGATGTTTGACTTTGACAGAATCAAAATTCATTTAATTGACCTTTATTCAAAAAGGTTTCCTCATTTAATTCATATCATTTATTCTCCTGATTTATTTTAACAAATCGTTTCATCACATATTAATTTCTTAATTTATTCTTGATTTGGGTGTGTACTCTGGTTCCCAATCAAGACCACACAAATTTCTTAATTTCTTAATTTATTCTTGATTTATTTTAACAAATCGTTTCATCACATATTAATTTCTTAATTTATTCTTGATTTGGGTCTGTACTCTGGTTCCCAATCCAGCAACAAAGCTCACTGACTCTCATTGCAAAGCTCACCGAATATGTGCACAAAGCTCACAACACTTTAAAGTTAAAATGATTTAAAAAAACAAAGGGCGGTGGTGCTGACTTCCAATCGCTGCGGACTACCGCCGTGGACCGGTGATTGACTGGTGGTGCAATTTTATTAGCTTTTATTTTTTAAAAAAAAAGTGGTGAGCTTTGCATTGTTCCTTGGTGAGCTTTCCATTGTTAGTCAGTGAGCTTTGCATTGACAGTTCGTGAGCTTTACACTTTGACCGCCCATTACCAATGGCCACCACCGATGACCCCCACTGTCGCCGTGGACCGGTGGTTGAGCGGTGGTTCACTGGTGGTTGAATGGTAGTGCTATTTTTTTAACTTTTTTTTATTTAAAAGAAGTAGTGAGCTTTACATTGACAGTTGGTGAGCTTTGCATTGGCAGTTAATGAGCTTTACATTGGCAGTTGGTGAGCTTTCCATTGGCAGTGTTGTGTATTGTGTCATCTGTCTGAAGCATGTCATCTTACCACAAGGTGTTGACCAGCAAAACCAAGAAAAAAGCAAGGTGATTCCAGGCATTATAGCGCATGAAATCTGGAAGGAAAGAAACAGAAGAACATATGACAATGAATCAAAAAACGAAACCCAAATCATCCATATGATCTGGAAAAAGTTTCTGGAATGGACAATTGTAAAAGGAAAGAGGAGAATCAGCGTCACTCACTCTTCCATCCCTTTCATTTCCTTACCTGCAATTCGCACCTTCCCCTGGACAAGCGCAAAGGAAGGGCTGATCCTCAGTACAAATGTTTCGGTGAAAAATCAAATTATGTGTGGAGGAGCAATCCTACGCACAAGCACAGGAAGATTCATTACTACAAAATCAGCGATTATCTAAGGAACAGAAAACAGAGAAGAAGGAGAACTGGCTTTTGCACTAATGGGCCTGACATGGGCTGTTAATATCACAACACAACCCATCAACATCCACTTAGATGCAAAAAATGCAGTAAAACGAATCACGGAGAATAAACCAGAGGACCTTTTTAGTAGCGAGATTCATTAGCTGCTGGCAAAAAATGGAGGTCTTGTCAGGCATATTTTCATAGAGGAAAATACGACGGCTCACTCTCTTGCACGTTAAGCTCTCACTAATAACTTGTTTTGATCATTCAATGTTTTAGCAGAATTACCTCCATTTGTTAGGGGGGCAATTCACTATGACCCCCTTTGTACCTTTATTCGCATTACTTAATAAAATATCCCTTCATATATATATATATATATATATATATATATATATATATATATATATATATATATATATATATATATATATATATACGGATTTTATTAAAGGAAAAGGAGAGAGAGGATACATGGGGGCCCCGAAGGGTAATACAAGAAGATCACAACCAGCTTATACAAAGGATTTAAATAAAATTCGACGGCCATTTCGCCAAAAGGAATCTAATCCCATGCCTTTGAAGTCGTCATCATGGGCCATCCATTTTTTGTTTATGTTTATCCATGCCCAGGCTTGGAGAGTTTTGAGGCAAGTTTTAATAATACCCTCCACTGCTGACGACTTCATATATATATATATATATATATATATATATATATATATATATATATATATATATATATATATATATATATATATATATATATATATAGACACACACACACACATACATATTTTGTGATCGGTTCGCTGCTACAATCCGTCCACCAACACCTAACCCACCTTAACGGCATTGCATATACTTTAAGTCTATGCTCTAAGTGTCCTTAACGCGACTATGGGTATAATCATCCTTAATTTATGTTGGGTATGTTGTTGCACGTATTCAGTGATGTAAATTACGTTCATAAGATTTGTCACTATTGTTTTAGCAGAATAATGTCTTGAAGGTGCCTACTGATAAGTATTAATAGTCGGTGTTAGTTGTTGTTCCCACGCCTTAGAGGTGGGGGGGTGAATAAGGCATTTATAATCTTTTTCAAGTTTAATAAAAACAGTGTTGGCAAATGCGAAAGCAATATATAAAACTCATAAATAAAAGCATAAATAAAATGCACACTGATTTTATATTGGTTCGGGAACTCCCTACTCTAGTACCTCGAGGATGTTCCTCAAGGATTTCCGAATTCACTAAGTCCCGGTCTCTTGAAATCCATCAAAGCACCATACTAGTTTGGCAAACAACCCTTCCCAATAGGATTCACTCTGAGATTTCATGACGACTATCTCTTAGCGTTTCCAACAAAGATTTAATGACTATCTTCTACCATCTCCCAATGATTTCAAAGGCTATCTTTGAACCTCTATCCAAGGAGTTATACGGCTATCCTTGACGGTTATAACGTAAGAATTTTTTTGATATTCTTGACCGTATAAAGATGTGTTTGAAGAACACAAACAAAAGTTCTACACAACGGCTTGAATATAAAAATGAAGAACACAACTTAGCCGGTGTAGAAGGAAATTATACTCTCTCAAAAATACAATATAAACTTATGAATATGAGAGTATATCACTAGAAACACAAGCTCAAAGTGTGTGTATAAAAATCAGGAGAGTGAGGCTATTAAAATAGCCAATTAATGAAAATAAAGAATAAAAGAATGAACACACTTAAAATATAAAGGGTGGTTGTTTGGCGCTTTGTTTCTTATGAAAATATAAAGTACTAGGCCTATATTCATACTGGAAGATGTTAATTAGCTTTTGGGAGGTGAAATGGTTGATTTAATTCAAAAAGCAGCAATCATGAATAGTTTTCCAATGGTTACGGTACCCTGTCAGTCTATCACGGTAGCTAGGTACCTTCTTAGGCCCAAACTCTCTAGCGGTAGCTATCATCTTACGATACCCCTTCCGGTAGGGGGGTCCCGTACTGACAGTACGGGGTACCTTCTCAAATTGACTCACCGTACCCCTTACGGTACCTAGCTACCTGCTGATCATTTTGACGATTTTTTCTTTTTTTGTCCAAATCGTTTCCAATTTTATTTAAAATCTTTTGGATGTTTGAAAATGATTATAAGAGGGTTTTAAACATATTTTGTGAGTGATTTTGAGCTTGTGAATGTAGGTATATAAAATCATATCCTTACAACGGTTTTCTACCTATATTCTACGCTATTTTAGTGTTTCGACTTCATTCTTGAGAACCAAAACTTAATGAATTCTTCTTGTACCTGAAACACTTAAAGAAACGTTAAGCTCTTATATTATTTGTTAACATCAAAACACGAGGCTTAGCAAACCAAGGCTAACAATCTCCCCCTTTTTGATGTTGACAAATAATATACTTCAAAGTGAGTTAGGAAGGAGTAAAGTAATGAAGCAAGCAAGCTTCTCCTAAGAATAAGCATATTGAAAATACTCACTTTGAACTTTTCTTGTCTTTGTTAAAAGTTTAAGTTTGATGTAAATAATCACACAAGAATGCCCTCAAGTCACGTTGCAAATGCACCACTTTGAAGTATATATCTTCTCCCCTTTTGTCAAAATCAAAAAGGCATTTTGAAAATTTAAACATGTATGACTTCTTGAAAACCTTCCCCCTATCAAATTGAATTTTCGAGAATAATAATAGTTTGGAGATCATTGGGTAAACATGTATTTACATCAAAACCCCCCCTAAAAATGAAAAGTCCCCCTAAACTGATGTAAGTTTAAGGACTTTATTTTCATGGATTTTTGGGGTTCATTTTTAAAAGGCATGATATATAAATGAATTTTCAAAATTTATTTAACCATGCAAACCAAGGCTAAGACAAATAAAAGCACATATGAGATAAGGTTTTATTTTTGAAAGCTCTTAAAATAAACCAAATATCTTATCTCAATAAGCAAAAAAAAAACCTACCTTGGCTTATGCCGCTCTTTCTTCGCTTTGTATATGTTTCTTTCCTCTTCACATACTTCTTTCATTTGAGGAAATCCGTATACTTCATTCTCATCGCTTTTTCTTCATCTTCTTCATCATTTCTCTTTGGATGTGCTTGAGTCATTTGATTCATCATTTGACTCACTCGATTCTTCACTTGTAAGTCTTTTGAAGCATTGAAGGCGTTGGTAAGTTTGGGGTTTGCAAGCATTTCTTCCACTTTAATTTTTTTTTAACAAAAGTTCATTACTTGTAGTATTGTTTCAATATTATGGCCAACTTTATAAGTGCCTATACAAGTCACACACTTTAGACAATTTAAAGACTATGATCATATAAAGGGAAAATATATTTATATTATAATATATATTATATGTATGGTATCTGTGTGTGTATATATATATATATATATATATATATATATATATATATATATATATATATATATATATATATATATATATATTCGTGTATATATGTGTGTATATTACATTGTGTACATTTTATTTTGAAGTGTCAATTTTAATTATGAAAACAATTATTTTAAAGTATATTTCATATACTTATTTTGATAATGATATACGCATTTTATTTTATATCATAAAGTTAATGATGTCAAATAAAATACTTTTTAAACTTTTTAGAGGAGAGGAATTTTAAAATTCATCCCCCTTTTGAATAGATGGTTTTGCCTCCCCCCCTTTAATTTCTATATCAAGCATGTGGAGTTGTTAAAAATAATGCATGGAAGATGACGTGTTATTTTGAAATTTTTCATAAGGAGATGTATGGGTTTCTTACATCAAATCACACTTTACATAACCAAAATTTGAAAAAATAAATCATATTCCCTTCTAATCTTTTAATCACCCATCCAAAACAACATCTAAAATCCATTTAAAAGGGTTATTACACCACTTTTAAAAGGCCCCCGCCCTTTCCTTTTCCAGCAACACCTTTCTTCATTCAAGTCTTCTCCTCTTCTTCTTCATTCCCTAATTTAACACCAAAAAAGGCTACCCCAATAAATGAATTTTCATCGTACAAACCATCAATAAATACCATCTCCAATGAATATAGTCTTACGGGTGTGCTACTTGCACACCACGTACACCAGTGTGTTGTACTAGTATAAACTAGCACAAAATGTCAATGCAAACATTATTAATCACACTATTATTTTGTGCTAGTACATACTAGTGTTTTTTCAGAGCAAAGCACTCGTGTACAAAATGGGATATACTTGTTGGGGTAACAATAGCATTATTCAATCTTACTATTGCAATTTAAAACTTCTAACAATCATTGGTACGGGTAATTTTTAAAAGGGGATGGATAGTCTTGTTGTCGCCATGTCAATTTGAAAACACGAATTCAAATATAGATTGAAACACATCACACAAACTCCAGAAACACAAAGGCTAATATGATACGTGGTAAATTTAAGATCTGTTAAAATTTTAATTAGCATTCAATATTGTTAGAGTATTAAAATATACGAAATAATTACATGAATATATCACCACTTCACAGTAACAATAATATATATTCTATCGTCATTGGGTAAAGGTTTCTTATTCCCATTATGGTTAGGAACATTTGAGTTTACATGATACTGCATATCAAAATTATATTAAGAGAATACTGAAACATCCTGTTAGTTTGATATGTGTTCTATCAGGAAAACGAGAAAATCCCAATTTTATGAATCAATTACTTCTATCTATAGAGGTTCAGAAACAAATAAAGACAGTAAGGGGCCAATGTGATATTTTGAAGTTATGTGAGTTATATCAAGCTTAGTGCTACACTATATTGATAGGCAAAAAAATAAGAATGATTTAGTTTGATGAGATTGTAATTAAAGGACGTGAGATCATTGTTGTGGGCAACTATAGATGAGGTAGTAATTAAAGGACATGAGAGCATTGTTGTTGGGGGAATGAAGCACCAATATTTATTATGGACACGAGGATGATTAAGCTTAATTATTAGAACACATATATGCTAAGTTGTTAAATTGAACAACATATGTACAAGCACTGAAAAAGGGTTCAAGTTAATAAACATATACCAACATTTTGTATTCTAGCATTTAGTATTCAAAAAAAGAAGTCCAGCAATATGAATTTTTGACTTATATGTTCACCCATGAAGACCATCAAAATTGAATTTGTTGTATTGACATCCTTATACACCAAGAACGTAATAAGTCATAACGCAAACTTTAATCTTCCAACACTCACTAGTGAAGCTGATAAGGTATGGATAGTTATGGTCATGGCAACAAAAAAAGGTAGGGCACAGTTGATTCTCCCTTGAGTAGGTTCCAAGGAACGTATGTAAAAATGATTATTTTTAAGGACAAATGATGGCTGTAGAAACAAGGCAGATCGGGTTATGTCAATACTCAATAATTCATACACATATTTTGGTAAACTGAAATTTGTAGGAATACCACGGTTTTTTTTTACAAGTTTTGTTGTCATATTATGACTAAAAGGGCTACGGTACTTCAATCGAAAAATTGATGATTCCTACCCCCTATCTCCCCCTAAAACTCCCCTCTACCCCCATCCACCACCCCACGCTGCCCCTCCCAAAAATGGCAAATGCTACAGTGTCACTGTAGCATTTGATTTAAAGTGCCTAAAATAGCAAAAAAAATCAATTCTATTTTCTAATTACAACATTTATACTATAAGCAACTTGAATTTATATCAAAGAGAATATGTTTAAATTTCATCCTTTATGCAAAGTGTTAGAGATCATTAGTTGAATACTTGCTGATGATATTATTTGTGCCTGTAAGGCTGAAGATCAATCCGCTGACAGTAACAAAATGCACTTAAAGCTCTGTCTCATTTTAAAGATTTCAATAGCCTTCACATTAATAATAATAAATCTCAAACTGTTTTTGGAGGAGTTGTTGATAATAACAATGATGAATTCCTGAGGAAACACATATGACTAAGGGTGAGCATTCCTATCACTAGTTTCGGGATTAGTGATAAGGAGTGTGAAAGATTAGTGGAGAAATTGACTGCAAGGTTCTCCTCTTGGGCAACCAAACATTTGTCTTATGCAGGAAGATTAAATTTGATTAACTATGTAACTTGGGATGAGGTTAGCTTACCTAAAATCTATGGAGGTCTGGGGTTTAAGAACTTGGTTTTGTGGAATAAAGCCAATGCTATGAAGCTCCTTCGGGATGTTGCAAAGCAAAAAGATATTCTTTGGGTTAAATGGATCCATAGTAAGTTATCTTAAGGCAAATGACTGCTACTACTAGAAGAAAATAATGAAAGTCAGGGAGGGTTTTGTCAATATGCCCAGAGACAGTGTATACTGTCAAGGATGGTTATTCCTGGCTCCTAGGTGACAAGATCAAAGCTGGATCGGCTGAGAATGTTTGGGATGATATGATGATTCCTTGACATCAGATTAACTTTTGGTTGATGATTAAAAACAGGGTATCTACTAAAGATAGTATTGGCAGATTCCTGGACATTGATCAACACTGTTGTAGTCATGATGTGGAAGACATTCAACACTTGTTCTTTAATTGCAGCTTTGCTAAAGATTTACAGAACGAGATGTCTGAAAGGATGGGTAAAAGAATTACTTGTTTTCTTACCCATCTGTTTCGCATATTACAGCAGATTTCTCCTAGACGGACAAGGCAGACTTGGAATGCTTTATTTGCAGCAGTGTTCTATGGTGTTTGCAAGGCTAAGAATCAGATGATTTACCAGAAAAAGATGGGGACTGAAGAGATCTGTCACTGGATCTATTCTCAACGTAAAACTTTCATTTGCAGTAGGAAAGCTAGGAGGAACTATTTCTATTTGTAGTCTTGATTAATTGTATCTGCTGTGGGCATTTTTAGACTTGATTTGCGTGTTAATATATGTACTTACGGTTCAACAAACTTGAAATAATCACTATGCAGTCATTTATGTTTTTTTCTAAAACACCACTCTTAGGCTCTTAGCAATATGATGTTTTGCCACAACTTTCTAAAAGCACTTCAGCACAATTGAAGTACTAAAAACCATTTCATTTCCCTCAAATTTCTTGACCATTGCATTGATCTCAAAATTTAAAAATAAAAAATCCACTTCTAAATATGCATAAACTGTGTTGACTTATGTTAAAAAAAACTAGTTTCAAAATCAAACTAAGATGATTAAAATGAGTTCTCCTGATGTGCCTATACTTTGGTATTTGTAAGAAATGAAACAATAATATGTTTTTAATTCTGTTGATTTTAAATTCAAGATAGACACACGTTGACTGGTCTTAGTTACTATTGCTACCACTGTATCCTCTACTAGTTCCATTTTTGTTAAAGATTGAACTTCTAGCTTGTCGAATGCGACGAGCAACAAAAATTTCCTGGTAAAGGCAAATTTCTAAATGTTGTGTGATATATCCTATGATAAAGAAAGATGTACTGAGGTTGTGTTGTGCTTGTGCCCAAGATGTAAGATGCTCTCTTGTACTCGTGATGGGTACAATAAAAACCATTAAATTTAGTACCTATTTTCTTATGAAAGTATAAGCTACACTACATAAATCAATATTCCTTTAACCAAAATAAAACTAAACTAGAGCTTGGAAGAATTTGGATATATGGTGGTTTCACTATGGCAGATGTATCATAAACAGTTGAGGCACAAGCTAACAGGCTTACCAGTTCGGGACATGGATGGATCTGGCCAACACTAATGGAGGATGCCAAAAACAAGGACTTTTTTGCTGAGAACGGGAGAATCCTCTTTTGAAACTGTGCAACTCTTTTTCAAACTCTTCATAACTAGGAAAATTCCTGGGAATCAATAGGAACAACTCCCTCATTAGGCAACATTTTGAAGTAATGGTACGACCAGCTTTGTTCAACTTCCGTTCGCTAAGCTTGATAGAGCCAGACAGTCTTTTTGATATTGGAACCGGAGTGGAAAATGCATGCACAAATAGTTCACATCCAATCATTAACCCGATAGTCTGCACAATTTGTCAATAAGTTCCTTCCGAAAGACAATATTCACATGGCACCCCGTGACTCCAATAGAGCCACCTCAAAAAGCCTTATACATAAGATCCAAATCACCTCAAGAGTCTTCAAATACCCAAAAACCAAATGGCACCGTAGGAAACCAGATAACTGTCCTAGATCTGCAAAAGAAAATTGAGGGATATACTTAATTTGAGAAAGAAAATGAAACATATAATAAATACCAACAGATGTAGACTATTTTGAAGATTAATATAGCAGTACAACTGTACAAGGAATAAAATGATTACAGCGCACAACAAGAAAAAAAACCACTTCTGCAATGCAGCCATTATAAAAACTGTCTATCACTCAAATCAATCCAATCTATGTACAAACATCACTGGTACCATCAAGTTAAGCTAGTCAGGCCAGAGTTGGGCACATTGGATCACTATTTCCAATGCCATACGTATAAGTAGGTACTCTGCCGTTCAGTTAAAGAAATCAAGCATGTATAGCAGATCTTTAGAGAAAGTAGAAGCTTGAGTTCCCTCCACGCAAGAGACCCGATAAGGTAATAACTAACTTTGCATGTCTTGCGATCAAGCAGCACACCAAATTCATATCATAGGTCAGTGAGCACAAATATTAATATGCTTCTCAGGTCTACGTCCCTATTGTTAAAGAAAGCAGTCACCAGGGACATTGATATTTCATCAATTTCATCAATTCATCATCATAAAGAAATGGCCATATGCCCATATCCACACCAATAAATATCATACCTCCTCCAAAGCAAGCAGCCAAACAATGAGCCTATTCCCAAGATGTGCTATCAGAAAACTGAACGCAAAGCAAAAATGTATATGGCTAACTACACGATCAAAATAACTTATGAATGAAGAATAGGATTTCTCTTGCAGTCCTCCATAAGCAACACTGTTCTCAAAGGAACATGCATTCATTAATAATAACATATTAACAAATATGGAGTAATAACCAAGCCTTAATCTTAAATAGTTGAATCAATTGGACCGGCTACATGAACTGATAGAAAAATCTTCCAAAGTGATCCATTGAGATCCTCTTTTTCAATTGTATTATGTCATGCACCATATGCTTATTCAGCCCCAACGCTCTATTGTGCCTTGTTATCCCTTCAAATCAGTTCCTTTTATGTGGATCCTAGGTTCTTTTTAAGTCTCAAACACGGCGAGACTCTGCTCTTTGCGCCAGGCACTTCTTGATAATTACTGTGCATAAACTAACACAACCAGTTTTCTATTGATTTAACTTCAACAGTGGCTACACCACTCTACAGTGGATCTCATCATTCTTTGCACATACTGTCTTTTCTAATCTTACCAGACATTCATCGTATCTTCACTACTCACCTCTTTATTAAACCTTTAGTTATTGCCCAACAGTCAGATCTATACAAAAACCTTCCTTAGACCATGTCATGGGGTATTCTGGACACTCTCTCCATTTCAACCAACATGCACTATTCATACATGTCATATTTTTGTCAATATCTCCATTTCATATCAAATAGATATTACATACTTGAAACAATCCTCACCGCTGAGGATATGGCCATAGATAGGAACCTTTGGAGAACTAGGATTAGAGTAGCTAGATAGGAGCTCGGTGCTGTAGAAGTTGTTTGTAGTATGTTGTATTTGTTTGGAATCTTTTGCTATTGCTTGTATTTGTTGCTTGTACTTGGCTCTTTACCCGTGTTATACTGTGTTCCCTTCCATATTTTTGTGCATATTTTTGTGCAGGTTGAGCCGGGGGTCTCTTGGAAACAGCCTCCCTACTTCCGAGTAAGGGCAAGGTCTGCGTACACACACCCTCCCCAGACCCTACGGTAGTGGGATTTAACTGGGTTGTTGTTGTTGTACTTGAAACAATCACTTTATAATACTCCCTATGTTCCTCAAAAAGGTTCCATATTTTATTTTCCACATGTCCCAAACTAAGATTCCGCCTCTGCGTAGATCATATACCATATATATTCCATCTTGCTTGATAACGATGTCGGTTCAATTGTGAAACCTTTTTAGGTGCAAAGATTTTTAGGTGCAAAGGGAGTACTTCCCTATCCAATTTCACATCAGTTTTCTTTCTATCTGAAGTACTAAATTTGCACTACATATAGTCCACATTACTTTATCATATCTTAAATCTTCATGATTTTGTGATTCCATCGTCACCATATTTCAGACTTGGCATTTAATCATTTCTTACTTTATCTACAAACATGATATCATCCACGAATAAGGACACAATGGCATCCCATTTTGAATATTCCTAGTTAACTCATCTGTAATGGATGCAAATAGAAATGAGCTCAGCATCAATCCTTCATGCAACCCAACCCTGATGAGAAAAAGGCCTTCGTTAGCTATGATGTATTCATACTCCTTACTGAGTTACGATATACTCAACAACACAAAGCAATAATCATAACTCAGTTGGATATCCATAATAGGAATGAAGCCTATCATAAGCCTTTGAGATGGTACATCTTTCTCCATAATTTTGCTCTGTCTAGGTCAACAACTTCATCTATATCTCTAAGGTGGTCTATATAACCATGATGCACTTCCTTCTTCACTTGATATGGGTGAATCAAGTATAATTCAGCCTATTCAGGTAGGATTGTATGAATATAAAGGCTTTACAACCAAAGTTTGTTTCAAGTTATAAGAAGAAATATTCCAAATTCCAAACCATTGGAATTTTAACATATGATACCCTCGCCTCGGTAAACAATGTAATCTTAAACTAGGATATCCATCCCATGGTAGATAATTAGGGAACACCTATCTCTACCACATTCACCAACCCCACACTACCAGAAAAATTCTTTTTGCAACCATATCTCTTGATGATCAAAGAATATTGAGTTTAGGTCTTGTGAATGCACTCCCAAGATAGAGCACTTCATGTGTTAGCTGATCTGATACTATACAGACCAAGAACAGGCACTCATTGTTTGCACTATGGGCTACCAGGATATGTAGTTGTGTTTGGGTGATCCCATGCTTCCGTACCTCATCTCTATTTAAGGACCCAAATAGCTGCCTTTGCTTTGGGGTTCCTTAATAGATCTCAATATTTCATGCCTTCACCCCCCAAGTACACAAAACTCATCTTTCCCTCTGCCTCCCTCCCTTGCTCTTTCTCTCCCTCTCCCTCTCTCTCTCATGTAAATCGGTTTCGAGAGCAATCTGAAAATTTTTGGCAACATTCACTTTCAGCAAGCTTCAACGTGTACTGGCCCTTACGCAGTAATTACAAGTCAAGGCAACAAAATAGTATCAATAGAAGATGGTACAGGATTGAGAAGGAATCAAAACTTAAGCAGAAAATAGATCACAACCCATGTAAGCACATTCCTAAACAGACTAGTTAAAGAAAGTATACTTAAGATAGCATTCATGCAGAAAAGGCAAAGACAGATTAATAACATGTATAATATCTAATAAAAGGTTAGAGAACTAGTAAGCCTGCATAACAGATACAGGATACCTGCCTATGGCATTTGTTGGTAGCAGCCCATTGGATAACTACATGCATTGTAATCCCTGCAAATGTTCCGGGCCATTTGAATGCATAAGAAGTAACTCATTACAAATGAACACTGTCAAGAGATACCTTGATTCAAAGGATGATACACAACCATGTGTGAATTAGTAAACTAAACAACTTTCTCATCCAAACAATTAATGCAAAAGGCAGATGCAAATCCAACTCCGAATGTACGAATTACATAGAAAGAACATCTCAAGATGTGACCCTTAACTTCAGGCAAATGTAGTGATGAGAGACACCATTCACCATTCACAATCCAGCTCTTTCAAAAGTTCCTTGGCAACACACTTAAGGATATTTACAAGCTACAACAAATTTGGAAACACAGCACATGAAAGGACCCCCCACATGAAATATATGAGGATCTTTATACCCAACAAAAAAGGAATCAAAAGCTTGTTTAGCAAATGTAAAAATCTTATTGTCACATCTTGTCAAGTCCTGCTTTTTACATTTCAATTCTGATCCCCAGTCATCAAATATTCATCTTGCACAAGGCCAACGCATATCCAATTCTGAGTGTATGACATTGCAGGAGCAACAAGTTGTGATCCTTAACTTCAGGTGCACTAGTGAGCAGAGAGAATAATCAGCAGTCAGGCGTCAGCCTTTATTTCTTTCAAAAGTTCAATGGCATAACACTATGGCACATTTCAGACTATCCTAACACCTTTGGAATCATCGCACATGAACTATATGAGGATCTTGATACCCAACAAAACCAAAAGCTTGTTAGGTAAGTGCACAAAAAAACCTTAATGTCTGATCTTGTCATCTCCTGGTTTTACATGCCCATTTTGAGTCGTCAATTATACATGTTGCACAAGGAAAATGCAAATCCATTTCTGAATGTACAAATTGCATGGAAAGAACATCCCAAGCTGTGACCCTTAACTTCTCGTGGACTTAGTGAGGAAAGACCACAATCAACTTTCAGCTCTTTCAAAAGTTTGTTGCCATAACACTAATGCAGCTTTACAGACATACCATCACAACTTTGGAATCATCACATATGAAACTAAAAGAGGGAGAATTACCCACAAAAAGGGACCAATCATTTTGTAGAAAATGCAAATCAAATCTCCCTCTTAACAAATTATTCACTTCATCCCACATTCAGAAGAGATCTGTGACATATAAGATAAGCTAGAGCATAGTCCAATGGGTACCCTTAAGTTTGAACCCCAAGTATAAAAGTTCATCTTTGAACTAAAGAAGATCTTCTCAATGTCTACAATTTGTTGGATTCCAATAAACATAATGCTAGTCCGAAAGGATTCTCTTGAAATGTTTGTTGATATGGTATAGGTACTTTGATGAGTGATGACTTCATCTGATGATGAGATATTAGCAAGAAGTGGTGAAATTTGTGGGGGGGGGAAACTTATAGGTAAAAAATTCTTAGTTTAGAAGGTCCCTGTTAACATTCAAAGTAATATTTGGCCCTAAGAGCAGTGAGTCAAGCAAAAAATGTACCTAGATGTATGTATACAAAAGATATTGACAGGTCAAGCACTAAAATCGAAATGGTCCCCAGTTTCAACAAATGAACATTGCAAACTTTCCTAAACCATTTGCATATAAAAGGCACTTAATTCATGTCCTATAACGCTTATGTTTAACAGGCTGTTCTATCATAGATAGGACCTCATATGCCCAAAAATTTTGTGGCAGATCCTTAACAAATGCTGCGAACTGCTAGGAATAATCAGGAAGATTTTCAAAGGCAAAATAAAGAACAATAGATGCAGCAGGATTGCCTTTTACCCATTAGGCCATCACACACAGCTCAACAATATAATAGAGTTAATTTAACCATAAAATGTACTGAAATGAAGGTGAGAATGGAAATGTTTAAAATAAGAGTATGCTGCTAAAACTATGGTTTTAGGCAAATGAGAGAATTATACCCTATCAATGCTCCTACATAAGTTAACATAAAATTTCTCTACGCACACAAATTGAAGACATGAGACAGTTCTTGTTCCTGTATACATGACAGCAAATTAAAGGATGTGAACATTTCAACGGCGAGATGTTCTAGGTTTTTCTGTTCCTGCCCATGAAGCAGAGTCAGCACCATACAAATGACCCTTGTTGGAAGCGCCCTGAATAAAATGGGTAGATGTCAACATCCGGCACAACCCACCAACACTATATCAGTACTCTGAATTTATCAAATGATGCCAGATTAAAATATCATCTAGCTTTATGTGAATAATTGTATTTCCATACCAGATGGCCTCCATATCCCTCACCATAAGGTGCATGGAAATTGCTTTCAGGAGTGCTGAAATTCATTGCATACGATCCACCTATCACATCAAGATGTAGTATATTAACATACTTGACAAATGAAAACATCTCAATAGATTGACATTGGTTCCAAACGGTTTTGATAAATCATTTAGTTACACAACAGGGCTGCTACAAGAAAAAAATCTTGTACTTATATAACAAACAATAAAATTAACAACAATAACAGTATAATACAATACTCCCAACTCTATTGGGGTGTAGGACATCATATGTACGCGACCTTACCCTGTAAAATAGAATAGACATGATGTCTCCGTTAACCCTATGATGCATTGAACATTTCCTAGACAAAACTTCATAGAAACTGAGAAGAAACGGTAGTCTAATGTGCCATTTTGACTTGTCCACTATTTACTGGAAGCTAAAACTTAAAAACAAAAAGTAAAAATTAAAGGCTTCATTTTCATCTACTGAAACAAAGAGCAGCAACCCAAGTATTGATCCCAACACAATTGCTTGGGAATATCTTTGTTTTTTAACTTTAATTGTACTACATTTGCAGTCCAGATACTCTGTTTGACTTAGCTTATATCATGTCTCCATATTTCCAAATTAGTGTGTAATCCTTCCATGCTTTTGCCCACTAACATGATATCAACTGCAAATAACATTCATCATGGGACACTACATTCATAGTTAGCTCATATACAGCAATTTAAAATAAGAGCGGGATAGTTTACGCAAAGAAACATAACTTATAAGAATGGGATCAGTGCTGATCCTTGGTCACTTGATGCATCCCAGTCACGATAAGGAAACCTTTTGCCCAACAGTTCCCATATGACCAGACCTTGTATATTTTCGTAAATACAAGACTATATACACACTCTTTTGTTCTCTTTCAACATGAAATCAAGAACCATAATACAATTCCTTTAGTTTGAGGTTTAGATATGAGACTTGGGAGATCAAGGGTTAACGATATACCCCGGAATAATACAAACAAGCTTGGGCTCAAACCACAAGCTACAAAACAAATCAATGGGTTAATGTCTAAGTGTTATCATCCTTTTTGGGTTGAATTCATTTCCCTTCCTCTTCCAAAAGTCCAAACCATAACCCTCTTAACCTAAAACCCCACCTAGGCCGAATTTCCCTTAAGTCCAAACCATTCCCAAACATCCAAAAGTATGTCATCTTATCATGTTATTCAAAATAAAGTCTTCTCCATTGAATAGCCATGGCCGAAAATGAGACCAAAGAAGACAAATAAAATCTTAGTGTCTTGTTTTTATCTTTTAAAGTCTTTGTTAGCCAAATAATGTCTTTCCCTTCCTTTCCTACAATAAGGGACGAAAATCCCTTTCTCATTTCTCCAAAAATCAGGCCTATTTCAACCATGAATCAAGACAAACCTCCTTCAACATAAAAAGATAAAACCAGAAAAAGAGTCTTTGATTGAATAGTGAATGTTTTGTCATTTTGAGACACAAATGATTTCACTTCACCCTCCTTCAATATGGCCAAAATTCTACCACATTGTTCAACCAAAAATAAGCCTTTTCCCACATCAAATGAAGACCATATCATGCCCCATGAATAGGCCAAAAATCACACAAACAAAATCCTTCATTGAATAGTGCTGATTTGCCCCTACTTCCGAGTAGGGGCAAGGTCTGCGTACACACACCCCCCCAGACCCTAATGTAGTGGGATTCAACTGGGTTGTTGTTGTTCATCAAAGTCAAGGTGTAGCTACACAATGTTTTCCACCTTGTTTTTACCTCACATGGCCGAAATATCCACCCCAAATAACACCAAAGAATATCCATTAAAGTCTCTTATCCTTGTCATTGAGTTTAACTCATTTTAGATTATAATACAGGGATACTGATCATTTGATTTGTAGGAAAGATGAAAGATGCTTCCTAGTTGTATTTTCCCCTTTATATTTCGGCCAACATGGCCTTGTAATCATATCATATGTTTTAATCAAAATCATACTCTTTGAGTGTCATTTGAATTGGTGTGAAGCTAATTCAGCAAAATTTCCTAACGAAATATCTCTAAAGTTGGCTACTTATCAGTGTGTGTTAGGAGTCTAATTTTATACATTAGTAGTGATTATTAATGTGTAAATGAAGATAACAGTCTGAGTAAAGATAAGAGTGTGTTTATCTCATAACACTTATTTGGTTTTATCCCATCAAAACAAAAACCAAAAGAAATCCTCTTTTCTTCCATTCGTCCAGCCCCTCCTCTTTAAAGTTACTCCATTTCTCTTCTAAAGCCATATATTTCTTCCCTCTTTCACTTAACTTAGTTCGGCCATAACCATACCCACATAACCATCATTATTCACTTCTCCATTCCTAACCAAAACAGCAGCATTTCCATCCCATAACAACCTATCTCCATTCTGCCATATTTATATCCATAGCTACCATAAGCTTGGGTATAACATTCGGTATCAGAGCCTGTTGTTAACATCTCTAAAGGACCAAAATACACTTCCCTCTTCTTTTCTTTTTCCTTTGGCTCATTTTGGCCAAACTTTTCTCAACCCAAACCCTTGGTAAAATTCGGCCAGCCTACTCCTTATCCTCACCCTTACTACTTTCACTTTAAACCATGTCAAACCCATCCCAAAATATTTCTCAAGAAGAGCTTATTGCATCCAATGCAGCCTGGAAAGCCCAAGTGGAGTACTTGGCGAAAGAAGTGGCTAAGCTTACAAAACAAAAGCTAACCATGTTTCAAGCAAGTGATGATGAAAAAAAGCTAGCTCTAGTGCGCACTATAAGGGCCAAAACTCAAGAAAGGTCTACCTCTGATTTCAAAGTTGATATCCCCATCTTTGAAGGAAAGAATGACCTGGATGAGCTCCTGGAATGGCTAGAGACAGTTTAACGTGTTTTTGATTTCAAAGACGTGTCCAAAGAAAAAAAGGTAAATTGAAGTTCAGTATGTATGCTTCTACTTGGTGGACTAATGTCACTACCAAGAGAATTAGAAGTGAGAAGGTTCCGGTGGAGTCATGGCAAAAGATGAGAGTTCACTTGAAAAAGAAGTTCTTACCTATTGAATGTGTGTGAGAATTTCGCTAGGCTTCAAATGCTTAAGCAAGGTTCTAAATATGTTGAAGACTACAACAGGGAGTTCGAAGAACTTTTGCTTAGATCTGACTTGCAAGAGAATGATGAGCAAACCTTTGTAAGATACCTATTGGTTTAAACACTCAAATAGCCAATACGGTTGAATTACAAAGTTTCAACACCCTTGAAGAACTCACCATTGCCCTCAAAGTTGAGTCCCAACTTAAGAAATCCAAATCTATTTTCTCCTGAACTACACCTTCATACTCAAAACCCACCTACACCCCTTCTAAAAGCACCACGGCTCTCCTCAAAACAGCAAAATCATACCCTCCTATAAACCACCTTCTCTCCTTTTCCACCTAAAGTCTCCCCCCACTAGGGGAGAGCGTGGTACGGTATGGTACGGTATTTAGCTCGTACCGATACCATACCAAATATTTCGGTTCGGTATGGTATTTTACGTTGTATCGATCCAATCCCAAAGCATCAGTTCGGTATGGTTTGGGATGGTTCGGTATCGGTTTCGGTACGAATCGAGATGAATATATGCGTACCTAATTTACATTATAAAATGTAACAAAACCTTTTATTTTTGAAAAATTGAAAGTACATTTAACCAAAGAAAGATAAAATATTTAAAAATGAAAAAATAAAATGCAAGAAATGCTTATGAAAGTTAGCTTATATTTCACAAACTAAAGAGAACGAGTGATAACAAAGTATTATTTCAAATATTTGTTAATATTCTTATACTCATTTACGAACAATAAAAAACTCTCATTAAAGTGAAACTTAAACATCATGAAATTAAACTAAATTGTCTATATAAATTTTTTATTTAATGAAGAAATGTAAAAAGATTATTATTTTTATAATATATTACTCCGTAGTATATATGTTTGGTTCGGGAATTTTGGTATGGGAAATAACCTCGTACCATTCCCAAATATCGGACCGACCATTCGGTTTGGTACAGTTCGGTATTTTTTGGTTCGGTATTCTTAATTTTTTTGGGAAATATCGGGATCGGTTCGGTCTATGCTCACCTCTGCCCCCCACAAACAACAAAAGAGCCCCCGTTTGTTATCGTTGTCAAGGTACTGGTCATTTTGCCAATGAATGCCCAAAGAGGAAGGTGATGGCCCTTGTTGAATATGATGATGAAGACGTTGATCCCTCTTGGGTTAAAGAAAGATAAACAAAGAAGAAGAATGTGTTGTCCCTGATGATGATGAACTTTTGGTCATCCGAAGAACCTTAAGTGTAATTCCTTGTCTCGAAGATCAACTACAACGAGAGAACATCTTTCACACTCGATGTACCATTCAAAAGAAGGTGTGCTCCCTTATCATTGATAAAGGGAGTTGTTTTAATGCTGCTTCACAGACAATGGTGGACAAATTGCAACTTAGCTTATCACCACATCCTAAACCTTACATGATTCAGTGGTTGAATCGAGGCAAAGGTTTACGCGTTGATACTCAAAGTTTGATCACCTTGAGTATTATATGGTGTGATATCATTCCCATGGATGCTTGCCATGTCCTTTTAGGATGACCATGGTTGTTTGATCATAAAGTGCAGCATGATGGCTATTTAAACACTTATTCATTCTTCATGAATAAGAAGAAGATCACCCTCACTCCCCTACCTCCTTCCTCCTCCTCCACAGCCCAAAATGTCCAAGGAAACCCTCCCGCTCTTATCTCCACCATACTCCAATCTGAACAACAAGAGTTTGATGGATTTAAGGACCTTATACTACTTGATCTCGAAGAAGCCGAACCCTCACCCCCTCCCAAACAGATCCATTCATTAGCCCAATCCATTGATGAACAATATGCACATGTCTTTCCCGAATATGTGCCCCACAGTCTCCCACCTAAAAGAGACATTCAACACAAGATTGTTCGCATTCCAGGTGCTGCCCTACCCAACAAACCAGCCTACCAAATGAACCCCGAAGAAACAAAGGAGATACAATGTCAAGTTGATGAGTTGTTAGCCAAAGGATTCGTTAGGGAAAGCCCTAGTCCTTGTGTTGTTCCGGCCTTGTTGGTACCAAAGGAGAATGATACTTGGAGGATGTGTTGTGATAGTCGTGCCATAAACAAAATTACCATCAAGTATAGGGATCCCATACCTAAGCTTGGAAGACATGCTGGATGAGCTTCATGGTTCTAAGATCTTTTCAAAGATTGATCTTAGGTGTGGCTATCATCAAATTTGAATATTTGAAGGAGATGAATGGAAGACCGCTTTCAAGACTAAATTTGGTCTATATGAGTGGCTGGTTATGCCATTTGGTTTAACCAATGCACCAAGCACGTTCATGAGACTAATGAATCAAGTCTTCAAGCCCTTTATAGGTCACTTTCTTGTCGTGTACATTGATGACATTCTGATCTATAGTAAGAGTGAAGAAGAACACATCACCCATCTCATTTTGGTGGTAAAGAAGTTGGATGAAGAAAAGTTATATGGCAACCTTGAAAAGAGTCAATTCTCCACCTAAGAAACTTAGTTCTTAGGCTATATCATTTCTAGCCAAGGAATAAAAGTCGATGAGAAGAAAACTCAATCTATTGAAGATTGGCCTACACCAACCTCTTGCAGCAAGTTAGAAGTTTTCATGGGCTTGCATCCTTCTACCAGAGATTTGTGAAGGAATACAGTACCATTACCGCACCACTCACGGATTGAACAAAAAATCAGAAGTTCAAGTGTAAATCGAAGGCCCAATAAGCATTTGAGATTATCAAATACCGGTTAACACATGTCCAGGTTTTAGCTTTACCGAGCTTTGAGAAGCTTTTTGAAGTTGAGTGTGATGCATCCGGAGTTGGAATAGGGGCTGTCTTATCTCAAGAAGGCCATCCCGTGTCCTATTTCAGTGAGAAGTTGAATGACACAAGAAGGAGATATTCAACTTATGACAAGGAGTTCTAAGCTCTTGTTCAATCTCTAGAACATTGGCGTCATTATTTGATCTGTAAGGAGTTCATACTTGATTCTGATCATGAAGCTCTGAAGTATATCCAACGGCTACACAAACTCCAACCCTGCCATGCTAAATGGTTCGAATACATCCAAACCTTCACCTTCACCATAAAGCACAAAAACGAGACCGTGAGACATTTATTACTAACGGTGCTTACTACCAAACTTGTTAGTTTTGAATTTTTGCAGGAGCTTTACAAGGAGGATGAAGACTTCAAAGACACTTGCCCCAAGTGTCTTGAACAGCCACATGAAAACTTTCTCATCAAAGATGGTTACTTGTTCCGTGGCAATCAATTATGTGTTCCGAAATGCAGCATTCGTGAAACCCTCTTTGATGAAATACATGGTGGAGGATTAGCTGGTCACTTTGGCATCAACAAAACCCACATGATGATGCGTGAACACTACTACTGGCTAAAGATGGAACGAGACATTGAGCACTACATCAAGCGGTGCAGCTTGTCATATGGCTAAAAGCCATTCATTGGCACAAGGAATGCATCTTCCACTTCCCATCTCGTTTGCACTGTGGGAAGATGTCATCCAATACTTCATAACAGGGTTGCCAAGAACACAACGAGGCAAGGATTCTATCATGGTCGTGGTGGATCGATTCTCAAATATGGCTCATTTCGGGCCATGCTTAACCAGTCGAGATGCATCACAAGTTGCTGATCTTTATTTCTGACATATTGCCAAGCTTCACGGCATTCCCCGTAGCATGGTATTGGATAGAGACAATAAATTTCTTAGTCATTTTTGGATGACTCTCTTAAGAAAGATGGGTACTAAACTCAAATTTAGTACATCAAGCCACCCCCAAACAGACGGACAAACTAAGGTGACCAACCGCACTCTTGGAACCCTACTCCAAGTCCTCATCAAGAAGAATTTCAAGCAATGGGAGGAACTCCTACCACATGCAGAGTTTGCCTACAATAGAACTCCAAACAAGACCACAGGATTTTCACCTTTCATGATTGTTTATGGTTCTAACCCCCTTACCCCACTTGAACTTGAACCCATCATGGCAGATAAAAAATACAGTTGGGAGGCGGAGAAGCGAGAAAAAGAAGTTCAAGACCTTCATAACAAGGTCTGAGAAAAGATCGAGTCAATGAATGAAAGGGTAAGTGCACGGGTCAACAAAGGAAAAAAGTCAGCAGAGTTCAAACCCGGTGATCTAGTTTGGATCCATCTCTGCAAAGAGCGTTTCCCCACAAAACGCAATGCCAAGATATTACCACGTGCTAATGGACCATTTGAAATCTTGGAGAAGGTGACTGGCAATGCTTACAAGGTTAATTTACCCGAAGACTATGGAGTTTCACCTACACTCAAAATCACCGATCTCACCCCCTATTTTGAGCCTGAAGATATTCTGAATTTGAGGTCAAACTCTTCTGAAGAAAAGGAGGATGATATACCCCGGAATGCTACAAACAAGCTTGGACTCACACCGCAAGCTACAAAACAAATGAACGGGTTAATGTCTAAGTGTTATGACCCTTTTTGGGTTGAATTCATTTCCCTTCCTCTTGCAAAAGTCCAAACCATAACCCTAGTAACCCAAAACCCCACCTAGGCCGAAATTTCCCAAAGTCCAAACCTTTCTCGGACACCCAAAGTATTATCTTATCATGTTATTCAAAATAAAGTCTTCTCCATTCATTTAAAAAGCCATGGCCAAAAATGAGACCAAAGGAGACAAATAAAACCTTAGTTTCTTGTCTTTATCTTTCAAAGTCTCTGTTGGCCAAATAATGTATTTCCCTTCCTTTCCTACAATAAGGGACAAAAATCCCTTTCTCTTTTCTCCAAAAATCAGGCCTATTTCAAGCATGAATCAAGACAAACCTCCTTCAACATAAAAAGACAACCCGAAAAGGAGTCTTTGATTGAATAGTGAATGTTTTGTCATTTTGAGACACAAATGCTTTCACTTCACCTTCCTTCAATATGGCAAAAAATCTACCTCATTTTTCAACCAAAAATTAGCCTTTTCCTATATCAAACAAAGACCATATCATGCCCCATGAATAGGCCGAAAATCACACAAATAAAATCCTTGAATGAATAGAGCAGATTTGTCATTTTGTTCATCAAAGTCAAGGTGTAGCCACACAATGTTTTCCACATTGTTTTTACCTCACATGGCCGAAATATCCACCCCAAATAACACCAAAGATTATCCATTAAAGTCTCTTATCCTTGTCATTGACTTCAACTCATTTTGGTTTGTAATACATGGATACTAATCATTTGATTTGTAGGAAAGATGAAGGAAGCTTCCTAGTTGTATTTTCCCCTTTATATTTCGGCCAACATGGCCTTGGAATGCATATAATATGTTTTAATCAAAATCATACTCTTTGAGTGTCATTTGAATTGGTGTGAAGCTAACAGCAAAATTTCGTAATGAAATATCTCTAAAGTTGGCTACTTTTTAGTGTGTGTTAGGAGTCTAATTTTATACATTAGTAGTGATTATTAATGTGTAAATGAAGATAACAGCCCCAAGTAAAGATAAGAGTGTGTTTATCTATTAACACTTATTTGGTTTTATCCAATCAAAACAAAACCCAAACCTCCTCCTCTTTAAAGTTACTCCATTTCTCTTCTAAAACCATATATTTCTTCCCTCTTTCACTCACCTTAATTCGGCCATAACCTACCCACATAACCATCATTATTCCCTTCCCCATTCCTAACCAAAACAACACCATTTCCATCCCATAATAACCTATTTCCATTTTGCCCTATTTATATCCATAGCTACCATAAGCTTGGGTATAACGGTTAAGGTGGTAGGGTAGTTGTACTTACCAGTGACATGACCTTAGATAGGATGTACAGATTGAGGATTAAGCCTATAGGGTGGTTGGATAACAGACTAAGAGAGTATTGTTCTCATGAGGTATAAGGTTCTAGGAGGAAGCTAAGTTAGGTGTTTCTTTTGTTTTTGTTTTGTAGTTAGATCTGCATCATGTTTTTCTATGTTAGTTGCATGACACTTACTTTTGTGTGGGTTGTGCTACTTTGTTTTCTTCTATCCTTGTGTGCTAGATGTCTTCGGAAAACAATCTCTATAATCTATATCTTTTATAGGAAGGAGCAAAGTCGGCATACACCCTGACCCACAAATGGGCTTTCACTAGCTAATTGTTGTAGTTTGAAAAGCATGTCTGATGTCAACCGCCTCTAGGTGTAATACTGATTTCAAAACCTTGGGTATGCATTCCAAACATTGGTTATCCAATTATTACCAATACCAAATTAAATCGATCTCATACATTTCAAGCAAGGTTCTCTGCCGTCGAATATGATTCATAGGTCAAGATTGTTTTAGATCATCTAACCAGCAACAACATACCCAATATATTCCCGCAGAGCGAGGTCTGGGGACGGTGTGTTTAAGCAGACCTTACCATACCAAAGCGTAAATAGGTTAAATAGGCTATTTCCAAGAGAATAAATGACAAAGAATGTTTAAAAGAGAATTGATGCTATGACACCAATCCCCTTTGACAATCACTTTTATAATACACCTCTAACCGGTTTTGGTCTGTTTCAGTTTTGATCTATTTAGTTTTTGGGTTTGATTTATTGGTTTTTTTGTTCAGTCCTAGTTTTAAGGCAGCGTTCCGTTCAACTTATTTTTTTTTTGCATATTACATATTCTTATTATAATCAAATCAGACTAAATAAGATCAGAAACAGCTTTAATTATAACTGCAATCAGATTAGATCAGACCAGGTCAAACATTCAAAAAATCAGATCAGATCACGCGAACGGAAAGCAGCCTAAGTACTCGCGCCATCCCTAAAAGAACTTGACTTTTTGGTTTATAATACTTGACTGAAATTAATTTCAATTCAATATTTCAATTTATTTCAAAATTGGAGTAAAAAAGATACGAAATTATATATATATTTAAAAAACTAAATCAAAAGATCTGTAACATAACAGGGGTCATGACTATATTATTTTGTCAAATTATCAAAGGAGATTGGCTTGTTAGTACATAAGGTCAGAAAACTAAGAACGCAATACAAAAAACAACAACCGAGTACAATAACAACTTTGTTGGGGTCTAGGGTCAAGATGTATGCAACTTTACACCTGTAAAATACAGAGAGAGACTGATTCTGTTAGTTTGTTCTATTAAACCCTTGATGCATTGCTCCATTTACTACCCAAAGCGTCATTGAACGTAAGATGCAAAGAATATTTATTGTGTCATTTTGATTAAGTCCATTATTTATCCAAAGCTTGAACCTTGTCTATTACTACTCTTTTTAGCTTTGTTCCCAATGGACAAAACTGAAAATGGAATAATGTGACCTAGTTGAGGTATATAGTTTCAAAATGAATCAAAACAAAGAATAAAGGGCCAAAATACAAATCTACTTGGGTGTATTGCACTTGTGTTAGCACTTTTTTTAATGGCGCAAGGAAGATAACATATGTAAATCAATTAAGAAAGAGGTTATTTGTATAGGTAGCATGGCTTCTCTGAGTTCTCTCAAACCATTCAACTATGAAAGAGAGGCTCAAAGTAATCGGACAGACTAAATACGAATTTACAAAATCTTCAAAATATTTTTGAGAATTCGTAGTCAATCTCACCTATCTAATATCACACAACCCAAAGCATCACAGAGTTACTAAAGTAAAGAAGATAAGTAAAACAAAATCTTAAAAGATAAAATAAAGAAGAAAAAAGTTAACCTGCAGCCCAAGGTCTGCCCTCCGAACTTGCAAGTTCAGAACGTAGCTTTTCCACTTCCATTGCCATTGATGCCATGTTTTTCTCCATTCCCTTTCTCTCGTCAACCAAATCAACTTTTGCCTTCTTTTCATAATCAAGAGCAGACCTGCAAATCAAAATTTATAAATTTATTACTTAATAGCACTAGCATTTTGATAACCATACAGACATAGGAATGACAAAGGCCATTCTAGAGTCTAGACAATAGTGCTTTGCTCCATTAGATAGTAAGCTAAGTGAAGACAAAAACCTAGCATGAAAAAGCTCCTGACGTAATCCATCAATTTCCACCCTCAAAAGTGGAATCTGTTGGTTTTCAGCTTGCAGTTTCGAAATTTCTTTAGTCAGTGTCTCCACCTGCTCACAGAGATCCTTCTTTATGCTATTCAGCCTGTGAACTTCGGTCCGAAGCTGTTTGGCATCGTATTTCAGGGGTTCGAGGGCTCTAAGATCAGCTTCCAACTTTAGACCCCTATCTATGATTTCCCTGGAACGGAGATCATGTTCAGCATGAATATCTGCAATAGCACGATTCATGCGATGCAGATCTTCCTTAGCAGCGCCCAACTCCTGTTGTAGAGTAACGCGATCTTCACCCAGTCTCAGGTTTTCTCCTAAAAGTCGGCGAATTTCAACATGTCGAATTTCAAGTTCTTCCTCTAACAAGGCAGGATGGGGATGCAAGGATCGGCGCATAGGACTACGAACAAGACGCCCTTCTGCAAGGTGATTGCGATGACGGTCGAATCCTTCCCGATGAACGCGATTCCTTCCTGCCATCTAAAGTATCACTGGAAGAAGATGCAGTGGTCAGATTAGGTTTTTTTAAGACGCTTAATACTTAAAAAAATTTACTCCCTCCCTCCCTCATTAAATATTCTTCCCATTTGATTTTTCACGGTCTCCAATATTGCTTTGACCATTAATATTTATATTTATACATAGATAAATTTTGTAAAAATTTGATATTTGAAAACTATGTTTCATTATGAATATATTGATATTAAATTTACATTATAATACAATGTATTTTTTGCACAAATCGTAGTCAAAATTTACAAACTTTGACCAAGAAAAGTCAAATGTGAAGAACATTTCCGGACGGAGGGAGTAAAACAGAACCATCAGCTGATGAAACAGAGCCAGGATTGAGGAAAAACCAAGATGTGCATGTTTGGTACGTTAGTAGGCAATTACTCCCTCTCCACAAATAAACTTTCTCGTCCAATATTCACAGGTTCAAACTTTATTTACTTTGTTGGTTTATTTTTGTCACTCATTTGATTAAATAATATAATTATGTTACTTCTAATTTTGTAAATCTTTTGATATAGTTTTTTTAATATGTATTTTTTGTTAGATAAGGCGTGCAACTCTAAAGGGGGTGAATAGAGTAAAGAGTTGTTGAGAATGATTACCGATTTTCGCAAGATTAATAATATAAACGTAAGTGCAGCGGAAATAAAAGAGAGAAGACAAAGAACACACTGATGTATACTGGTTCACCACCTCGTGGCTAGTCCAGTTCCCCGAGAGACTCTCTCGAAGCTATCACTACTTCTGTTAAGCTTACGGGTGCTTAACAAACCGTTTAAAACTCGAGAACTTGAATCCCACAAGCCTCGACACAACCGCTCGTTGATATGCCATCTACAAGACTTCACAATCAAGACTTAAATCACATAAGTCTTGTACAACAAGAAGAATAATCTTCTTCAACCTCTCAACATAAACTCTCACAAGAGTAGAAATGAGAAATGATTAAAGCTCTTATTGGACGACAAAACACTCTTTTGAAAATACTTAGTTTTCTCTCAAAATATATCAATTTGAGGAAGAATTGAATGGAGGATTATAACCTCAAGATAGGAGAGTTTATGAGTGTTTCTTGTTGTTAAAAATGACTAAGGAAGGGTGTTTAAATAGGAGGTGGAGAAATATATTCGTTGGTCCAAGAAAAGAAGTTGTGATGAAAAATGCAACATAAAAATCGATTAATGCATCATCATAATTGATTAGTGCATCATCATAATCGATTAATGCAGCTGAAAAAATCGATTAAATCCGCCTCAACAAAATTCCTTCTGAGCGGAAAAGTGATAATCGATTAAAGTCAAAAGTATAAATCGATTAGTTCATTCTGGACGAGATAATCGATTAATTCTAGAAATAATAATCGATTATTGAAACAATAATGCCCAGACATGAAAAGCACAAGCATGTGGGCGAGTTGGAAGGACAAAATGGAGTGTATAGGTTGTTTGAGACATAAAGAACAGGGGTAGGAGGCTCCCAAATCAAATAAAATAATTCAAATTCAAATTTGAATTATGAGAAAGAATATTTGGTGTAGAAAATGTGTCCCAAAAATATTTTGTGTGTCAAACGATGTACATGAAAAATATTTGAATAAAATATTTTTGCTTACCAAAAATATTTTATAATATCAAAATAAAGATTTGATAAATGTTTGGCACACCTTTTGTAACTGACTCAATAAAACTATTTTGAACAGTTAAAAAGATTTTTCAACTGACTCCAAAAATAAATATAATTTTTATTTTAACTCTCATAAAAATAATTTTGGAGAAAAGACATTTTTGTCATCCTTACAATTATTCCTACGACTCAAATAAATAAAAAGTCTTTGGAAATCTTCTACTCCTCTGAGTCCTCCGTTACGCACGCCGAATGCATCTCGGACTTCAATAAAATCATGTGCACCTTCTTGAATACTTCAAGGAATGCACTTCAAGTCTTTGTGTTTGTCGTTGTAACACTTTGATCTTGACTTGAATAAATTGAGTTTGTCAAATATCAAAACTTGTAAGTCAACACTTGACAACACAGAAAGGGTTGAACTCATGCATTCCAACATTTTTTATTTTTAAATTTTACTCCATTTTCATATAAAATGATTTGAAAATAACTTCAATCAAACATCGTAACACGCAACGGTAAGTTTATTTGTGGACGGAGGGAGTACAATGAAAAAGTTTGATATTTTGTAAAATAGAAAATATTTATCTGTAGGTTTATAAAAATTGTGATAAAGCACATATTTTATATGTAGATTTTAGGACCACAGAAGTGTTAGACAAAACTTGCTACTCTAGAGGGATGAATAGAGTTATTTTCTAGAATGAACGTTTTTCGTGTGTGTATAAACAAAATAAAAATCACATGAAATATGTAAAGAGTAAGAGAAAGAAGAACACTGCGACATATACTGATTCACCACTTCGCGGCTAGTCCAGTTCTCAGAGAGACTCTCAAAGGTCCTATTATACTTCAAGCTTCAACAGCTGCTTGAAAAACTGGTAACAACTTGAGAGCTTGAGTCACACAAGCTTCAACTTCTTACAACAAGACTTGAATGACACAAGTCTTAACTTCTCACAACAAGACTTGAATCACACAAGTCTTAGCAACAACCAAACTCAAACAATATGAATTTTACAACACAATAATGAAAGCTCACAGAATTGAGCAAGTAGTGTTTAAAATGAAAGCACTATGGATAACAATATCCTTTGCACTCAACAAGTATATTTCTAACTCTCGAAAATAATATTTTGATGAAGAGGGTTGAAGCAAGAGTTGTAGATTGGATAAGGAAAGAATGGAGTGCAAGGGTTGTATAATTGATAAGGAATGGAGTGCAAGAGATGTGTTAAAAATGAAGGAAGATGAGGGATTCTATAGGATTTAGAAAAATAAATCCGTTGGAGCCAAAGAAGGACTTGTGAAATGCACCAGACGAAAATAATCTTCTTTTATTATGAGTTAGAAAAAATCGATTAGGACCTTCTGACTAAAATTCCTTCAGTGGAGGAAAGGGCTAATTGATTAATTCAATATAGATTAATCGATTATCGTGTTGTGTTGAACAATCCTCCAACGGGTACGAAGTATTAATCGATTAACGAAGAGGGATTAATCGATTAGTATGTGAATTATACGCAAACGAGAAGGGCTCAAGCTATGTGCGAGATGAGAAGGTAATTTGGTGTAAATGCCTTGTTTCCAACAAAGAGAATAGGCAAGAGGCTCCATAATCAAACAAGAATAATTCTAATTGAATCTGAATTATGAAGTTAAATATTTGGTGTACAAATTGAGTCCCAAAAAATATTTTGTGTGTCAAACGATGTACACAAAAAATACTTACTGTATATTTTGACACACCTTTTTGTAACTGAACTAATAAATTATTTTTAGATAGAAAAAAGTTTATTTTTCAAATGACTCAAAAAATAATAATTTTATTCCTCAAAAAATTTATTTGTTTAAGCAAAAAATATTTGTCATCCTTACAAATTGTTCCTAGACTCAATAAAATTAAAAAGTCTTCAAAATCTTCACTTCACTTGAAAAACCTCTGCATATGGGTGAGTGTCGGTACGTCTCTTTGCTTTCTCGATTCGAAAATAAAAATTTAGATCTTCGTTTCGATTTCATCTTTCCGTTTGTCATTTATCAAAACCTGAAAAATAATGTTACAGTATATCTAAAAGGGGTTTGAACTCATGTCAAATAATTTCCTCCTATTTGATAGCAAAGAGTTCAAGAAGTACTTACATTAAGCGAATCCCCCTACAGGGTTAGAATAGTGCAGTGAAAAAATTTCGGAGTAACAAGCGAAAAAACATTTTGAAAAATATTTTTTTCTCAACTTTCCTTCCCGCTTTTGGCATTATCAAACGATAAACTTCCCCTTAATTGATGCCAGGATATTGAAGGATAGCCCAAAAGAATTTTTCTTAAAAAATTTGCAAGAGTTTCCTTTAAAAAAGGAACTGATTGCAATTTGATAAACAAAGGGACAATATGTTCTAACAAGAATAATATTGCCAAGCCAACATCATGCATAAATCAATAATAATAATAATTAAGGATTAAAACCACAATCCATAATCATTCATTAACCATAATTCATAATAAAGTCATCAAGTAAGCATCATCAAATAATAAAACATAATGTCAAGGCATAAAACATCTAGAACAAGTTATGAACCCAAAAAAAGAAAGACATCACAGAGAATTTTTCGGGCGCGATCCTCTGCTGTAGCTATGATGTGGACCGCAAAAAGAGCAAGATTGCTCGAGACGGGTCATCCTCTCGTTGAGCTGACGGATGTCATCTCGGACGCAAGTGAGAGTGTCAAATAGCCTCTTAACCCAAGATGGCTCGGGGGCTTCTTCTCTTGGACGAGTGCATCAACGACGAGGAGCTCGATCCGAGGCACGACTTGTCCCTTCACCGGCTTGTGATGATGACTCCGCTAGGGTCTCGTTCTGGCTTTCTTCTTCTTCAGTGACCACAATATCAAGATTCTGCAGAGCTGCGCCCTCCTCGCAATAGCCGATCCGGGTGAGTTTGGTGTCCTTTATGTAGCACGTCTTTTTCACCGGAACTTGTATGTCCCGAGAAAGGTCCACTTCATAGTGAGCAAGGATATGCATTATAGGAATGGCAAACCGAATATGTGAAATGCGAGAGCCTTCAAGAAGTGCAACGAGGAAGAAATGAACCCAATCAAATTTGACATTGTTCAAAAGCACGTGGAACAACCGAATATCGTCTTTGTTGAAAATATTGTTAATTGGAGTACCGTAAGTTTTCTTATTTAATAAAATGATGTTTTAATTTATGTTTGCATAGTATGAGTTAGGGTTCAGACCCTTGGTCCGGACATGTTTTGTTGTATACTTCGAATGTTAAATTAATGTTGGAATAATTAGTATTTTGTTCTTGCTATATTTAGTTAATTAATATTGAAATATTTAATTAGCTATTTATTGAGGAAATATTATATGTCGAAAGGCTATCATATTCAATAGATTAATTACAAAACCTAGAAATAGGTGTTGAGTCCAAAAGATTCCTTATTTATTCTCCCCTAAATCAGTAATTTTATGCATTAAAAAGTGCATTTTTACACTTAAATGATCATATTTGCATCTTAGGCATTCTTTACAAAATATATTCATAATGCACACTTTTAGTTTATTTTTGAATATTATTCTTTTGGATCCAAATTTTTCTTGACTAAGCTTATTGGATACACTCTTGGAGCTTCGAGTGGGCAAGAGACGCCAAAGGATGTTTGGGCTTCCAGATTTTAAAGAAATAAAGTGGAGCTTCAAATGGACAGGATCTGACCCGAAGCATAGCCTGCGGTCCTCTTCTCAAAATCAGGCCCAAATCCTTTCAGTCACAAACCAATACACACAAGAAAGGAATTGAGAGAAGCTGCTTCAAATAGGACCCCCTCTCCTACTGCAATTCGGCTTCTTCAAGCAGAGCCGGAGAATCCGCAGCAAGAAATCAGCGAATCCTAATCCCAGACGGAAGAGGTGATTCTCGCACCTATAAGACGGGGAGGAGGCTGCGATAGAAGACACCACCACCATCAAGAACAAGAATTAGAGCTTCAATACAAAGGGTATGAACCCTAGGGGGGTTTGGACCCAACATCCGAACCCCCTCTGTTCCTTTCTTTTTCATAGTTTCTTTTTATAATTTTAGTGTTGAATAAATTTCCATTAGTTAACAGTTTTTTTTCGGAGTTGATTTCATTTGTTAAGAATTTGGACCAGTTACTCCACTTTGGTATTTGAATTAAGGCTTTGGTTTTTATGCCAAACTTTGATTAAAGTTTTCGTTGATTCTATATACTGCCCATTTTTATTCTTGACCTGTTGCTTTATGATCACATATCTTTGGAATCAATGAATGGCTACCAATTGGGTCTGCAAGTGGACCTAGTTAGTGGAACAATTCTAGAGCATGTCTTGAACTCACTGGGCGAAAAAAAAATTGCTCCTTCAAATTGGTCAACTTGTGCACTAACTTTTTGGGTTAAGATTTGGATGCAAGGTCTTGAATTTAGAATGGGTATATGTTGGTGTTTTGTTCACTTGTTTTCCAGGTTTAGGATTGGATTTAAGTTTGTCTTTGAAACCAGATTGTTTTCTTAATTGCTAAACTCTCTTTTTACATAAACTAAGTTTGTCTATGAACTTATAGTTTATAAAATTGGTTTTGTAATCTGAAAATAATTCAGCTCTTTTGCTACTATTAAATTAATTAAAGGTGTTCTGAGAACTGTTCTTCGTTTATGCTTGAATTGGGTCAAATTAGGAGTGCACGCCTAATCCACTTCAAATTGACATTCTCTTAAAGTCCAAAGTGCTTTAAATAGCCGAACTTTTCTAGAAACTGAGTGTCACTTGATTAGTACTAGGCTGCCTCATTAAGTGGTTTTTGCTAATCAAGGTTTTCGAATTGATTTTGTTAAATAACCTTTGTATTACTGCAAAATTGTTATGGTGACGTTTTCCAAAGATTTTAATGCGCTATTCTTAGTAGTAATCTATGGGTTGGTCTTTGGGTTGCTAAGGGTAGTAGGGTTTAGAGTTAGGGTTGGTCTTAACATGAGCTTTTATGAATGGGAAAATAGGGAAGAACCGTTGGTGGACCTCTTCTTTAGCCTAACTCATGTTTTGATTTATAGTTGGTTGATGATTATGCTTATTTTTATCAAATATTAGACCTGGATATTTATTTTCTACTCCCTCCGTCCGGAAATATTCTTTCCGTGTTGACTTGGCACGCTTATTAAGGAATAGTAAAAAAAATGCAAAATGTTTAAAAATGCACATACTATAAACTTTTGAATCTTCTTTTATTATTAAAAAAGTATTAAAAAAGTAGATTTGTGATAAAATAGAAGGGTATTATTGATATTTAGCCTTAAAAAGCATACTAAAAAAGGAAATGGGAAGAATATTTTCGGACGGACCAAAAAGGAAAATGGGAAGAATATTTCCGGACGGAGGGAGTATATTTTATAAAACTCTGTTACTTTTTCTAAAATTGTTTAAGTTTTTAAAATAATGTGCTACGTGGTCTTGTTTGTGATTTTCTTCTTTGTTTGGGCTTTTGGTAGAGTTATGTTCTGTTTTATTCTTAGTTTGTTGCTTTGAGATATGATCTGATGTGGTGTGTCATTTAGAGTAGTTTTTTATTTTACCCTTTTAAACTTTGTTTTTAAACCCCCTCCTTATCTCTTAGTTTTAATTGTTTTTATTCACTAAAGAAGACAAAAGTAAATTGAATTTTTAGAGTTTAAAAGTATCTTTTCTCGTGGGATCGATCCTTACTTACCCTATCTATATGTTTTGATAAATTTTAAATCATAAAAAGGGTTTAGAGTTAAGGAAAATAATAAATTAATTTGTAGGTGCTACGACACGCCTTATCAAATTTTGGCGCCGTTGCCGGGGAAAGATTAACATTTTACTGAGAATTTGTTTACTTTTGTTTTCTAAAAAAAACAGAAAATTTTAAAGTAAAAAAAACACAAAAAAAGTCTTTTAATTTACCTTATTAAATTTTTTTTCACTCTTTTATCAGTGCCTAGGTCAGTCCATAAGGAGTATTAATATATTTGTTGAGACTGCGCGTGCCCGCACCCCAACCCCACATTAGTATGATATTGTCCGCTCTGGGTCAAACCCTCACGGATTTGTTTTTGGGCACCTCCCAAAAGGCCTCATACTAATGGGGTTGAGTGAACCTATATATTTTGGTCCATTGTTTCTTTTCCTTCCGGTGTGGGACTTGGAGGAATCCCAACAATATTTTCATTAAAGTTTTCTTTAGTTTAAAGTCATTTAGTCAAACTTCAAAATTGGAGTTTGTTTTTCTTGTTTCTTACTGACAATTTTTTATGAGAAGGTATAGTTACTGGCAGTTTTAAACTTTAACATTTTACTTAATTTTCAAGCAGTTTTGATCATATCGTGGATCAGGAAACTTAAACTTTTAAAGAGAAAATGTGTCAAAAAGAGTTTCTAGTCCAAGTTTGATCAAAATGAGTTTGAACTTTTAACTAGTAACAATTAGAGACTTTAGATCATAACTGTTTGACTTCTTTCCTTTAAAGCATGTTAACACTTTGTTAAAACATGGTTGGACTAAACTAGTAATTTTTTTTTTAAAAAAAAAAACAAGTTCCAGTAGAGATGACTCCTCTTTCCCACTTTCGTCACTCCTCTCTAACTTACCATGGACGAAGAAGGCTAGAGTGTGGAGTGTCGACCGATGCCAGAGTGCCCCTCCGTCAAACGCCTTAGCTTAGAAAGAGCATTCATTCTCTGCGCAACATGATTCTCCTTAATATTCAAATTTAATACCTGGTTAATGATAAAAAATATTAGAAAATGAAACAACTAAAGAGAAGTTGATAATACATGTGTATTGCATGCATGCATACATACATACATACATACATACATATGCATGATAATATGATATGGCCTCCTGATTCTCCCATATATAAGAATTTTTTTAAATGCATGATATATTAGAGAAGAGTAAATAATGAGTAGTGGCATACTCATGAGGGTGGCAGAGTCCTTTGGATGTATTAGAAACCCATAAGAATGCCATAGTAACATAAAAAACTGGAGTTTCATTGATAGGACTCACAGAGACATATCATCGAACATGTGGTGACTCCTCTTTGCCTCTGTAAATTTGTAAAGTGAAAAGGGACGTGACCTGCCTGGAACATTGAAGAAAACTTATAGATTGATTAATTGATGAAATTAACATGAAATTGATATGGGGATTTACCGGATAGATAGATTGAAACCTTAATTATGAAAAAATATAGGAAGAAATAGTACTCCTGCAACGACACCCTCTCCTTCTTTCTCAAGTTGCTCCCTTCTCTCTGTCTTCTCTGCTTCCTTCCGATGGATTGAGTACTCAATCTGTCCATCGCCATTTGCAACGGTACACCGCTTAGATTGATTATTCCAGGATGTGCTTTAGTGGGTGGTTGGGACTTGGGTTGCGGTTTTTTAATACGAAATAAGTACCGCAGCCGACGTCGTATTGGTCTCACACAACTGAGCGGGAAATTTTTCCTGCTGCTGTTGTAAATAGAAGGATATGATGATTTTGCTTTTGATTATAATGATATATATGGATGTTTTTTATTTGTATGTCTAATCACGAGGACACGACCAAAATTTAATTGAGAGCTGATTTGATCAAAAAGTTTATTTTAGTTTTGCGGGGGCTTCATAAGTCATAACTAATATCAAAGCAATATGCCAATATTTTATTACCTAATCCCAATTATGCAGCTATGTGGGTATTACCTAGTGTTATACTCCCTCCGTCCCTAAATAGATTACAATTTTTTTTTCTCTCTCCTCTCGATAACTTTTGTTTATTTACGCGATTTCATTAAGTATTTGATAAAATTAAATATTCTTGTCACCTCTTATTTTGTAGAACTTTTGACGTTGTTTTTTAATATGTAATTTTTATATCTTATTGATATAGCAATTTATAAATAAAATGATTTCAAAAAATAGGAAATTTTACTTTGTAACCCGCAATTTGTAATCAAATTGGGGATGGAGGGAGTGAAATAAATATCCTTTTGCAATTGGTTCAACTGTGCTCCATTGGATTGACCAAACCTATCATGAGCTCCTTCTAGATTTCAACGACAAACTATGCGTATAGAACACTATCTTCTATTATTTTGTTCAAGGCATTGAGAATCCAAGATGTAACCATATTGTTACAATGTTGTCATGCATTCAAACTTTTAGATGTTTCATCTGGTTCCTTGACCTTTCCATTGATGAATTCCAGTTTTTTCTTTGCGCATAACATTTTTTACATCGCCTTTTACCAAGATCTGAAATCTTCACCTTCAAAGTTCTTCGAAACCAACACCGCACCTGGATGATCCAACGAATGAAGATATAGATGATTTAAAGGATCAATTCGTCCATAGTTTTTGTTTGAAACTGTCACCATGAGAAATGAAGGCTCCATTTGGTACACGAAATTCATGCCATGGAAATGTAATTGGAGACTTCAATTTCAATTTTGTTCTTGATGAAGTAGTTTAGCGGGTAGCAACCCTTCCCACTAAAGAGTTAATTTTCTATCCGAGTGTCGTGTCTCTTGAGGAGTGAAACTTAAATTTCTCGAATTAGCTAAAGGTTAGGATAAGTTTATGAAAGTCATCTCGATTCAATATAATGGAAACAATGCAAAAAGAGTAAATACTTTTACATAGTATAAGCAAGATCTAGGCCTAGGCTCAAGACATTATATGCGCTAACTATATCACATTTAATTAATAGTTGGAACAAAAGCATTTCTACCATTACATACCTATTTCTAGGATTCGACAACCTTACAGCGTACAATACTTTTCAATATATAGCTAATAAAATTTTTCAATATTAATTAATTAAATATAGAAAAAATAATTTTAGGATAATCATGCCAATATAAACTAAACATTACCCAGGGTCCGGACCCTAACTCATACGATGCTAAATAATTAAATCAACATTATATTTGGGAACTTACATTCTCCGAACAAGTGGAAACAAAACATATCTGAATGTTGAATGATATCTGGGCTACAAATTGCTCCAAGAAATTCTAAAAATTATACTAAAACTTCTAGCACTACTAAAAAACTCGAAACTATAGAGAGAAGGAAAAAGAATGGAGAGAAGTTGATGAAGAATGGAACCCCTGCAAGCTCCTTTTGTAGGATCTAGAGCTAGGGCGTCCAAGTTGGGACGTCCATGCCCGGGCATCCAAGTTGGATTCCCTGACTACGGGTTCTAAATCCTTTGCGAATTCTAGCTTTTTTGGGCCTAGTTTCGCCCATTTCGGTCCTCGAACATTGATCTTGACTACTGAGATTCTTATTCACGCAACTATCCCAAACCTGTAGCCTTTTTCTCCAATTTTTGGACAGAAAATTGATGAATCAAAGCAATTGAACTTGGAACTACCTTTTATCATTATTTAAAATAAAACCAAAGTTTTATTTGTAGCAAACATCTTTTTTGAACTAATTTTTTATTATTTAGATGCAATAATGTTTTAAATATGTAGAATAGAATAAGAACAGAATGGACTTATCAGCTGTTTGGTAGCACATAAAATTATGGATTTAGAGTTGAAATATAATTTCAAATTTCATGTTCCACATTTTCAATTCCATAACACAACAAAAGAATTTGAAATCTGAAATTTGAATTCTACGGGTAAATATGATATCATGTGGATCCTTTTTGGACAAAAACAAAGAAATGGGTAATATTGAATTTTTATTAGAGGTGGACACGGGCCCGGTTCTGAATTGGTACTGGCGTTTCCAACACCTGCACCGGTGTCGGCAGCGGTTTCATGGTGACAAAGAACAGGTACCAAAACCGGTAAACCCGGTACTGAGTCTGGGTTTGGGGAGGGGTGTACCAGAACAACTGGTTCTGGGTCTGGTAGATTTTTTTTGTTTAAAGTGGTGGACCCTACCTCTGAAAATAATAATGGTGGAGCTCGGAGGAAGCACTCCAAAGGCTTTATAGGGAGGGGGTGGGGGGAGGGCTAAAAAAATTCCCTATGTATACCTTTTATTTTTTATATAAACCACACTTCTATATCGCTCTAAACTCAATCTACTCTTCTATAATTCTATTCTCTTATGATGTGTTTGGTGAGAAAACAAGATAAGAGTTTTGATTCCTCCAGATATCGAATTCTTTTTAAGTGTTTGGTGAAGCCAAAAAAGATATCGAATCCGATATCTCCAGATATAATAAATCTTTTAAATGGAGGGTTTCCATATCTCCCAAATTTGGGAGATATCAATATGGGAATTTGATATATCTCTCAATCAATGATCAACTCCGTCACTGGCTACCATTGTCACTGCCAACCATGGCCGTTGCGGGCCACCCCCGCTTATTACTAATTAAATCATAATTTTAAATCTATCCAAACCAATTCATTTTGGATTTCAAAACCATATCATTTTATTATCTTCCCATTTGTGTTTACAAGGTTTGACCTACTTTATTTTTAATTCAATTTATTTGATTGTAGGTGTAAATTTTAAAAATAAATTTTATATATTAAAAACTACATCAAAAGTTCTACAAAACAAGAGGTAACAAGACTATATTATTTTATCAAATAATTAACGAGAATAGGTAAAGAAAGTGATTTATGTTTGACTATGTGAATAGTAACTGGGAGGATAGTTTTAGGACGGAGGGAGTATTATTTATACTTATATATTAATATATTATAAATATATTATAAACTTATAATAATATATAAATAATTTGATATTATAAAATTATAATATATTACTCATATTAGAATATTATAATATAAATATATTTTATTAATATAGTATCCAATATCAATATTTATATTATTTAAAATGTCAGGTAGAAGGTCTTCGATATAGGGAGTTTGAACCGGAGAAGTTCAAGTAGAGGAAAAGCCCCCTGTCACGTCCGAAGGTTCCAGCTCACATCTATATATCTCAACCGAGACACTTTGTCTCGTCCTTTCCGACAATCCCAGAGTAATATCTAGCCAATGTAATCGATGATCAAGAATTTGATCAGTTTATGGGGACGAAGAATGATGTGAATCATTTAGCTAACTTTTTTCTTACTTTTAAATCTTGTGTTACCATTTGTTCGGATATTTGGAGTGAAACTTATCATAAATTGTCTTACATGGGTGTTACTTGTCATTGGATAGATATTGACTAGGTGATACATAAATGTGTTCTTGCTTTTTGTGATTTCAATGAATCTCACACTCATGATAATATTGTTCTTCTGCTTGAGCGTATTTTGAAAGAATAAAACTTACTTGAATAGTATTTACGTTTGATTTTGATAATGCTACGCATAACATCGCAACCGTTCCTCGACTTAAATAATTTTGTCCCCCTAGAAGTGCTATGGGTAGATTTCTACACCAAAGGTGTGCATGTCATATTTTAAATTTTTATGTTCAATAGGGGTTACAAAATATGGGAGGGGGGTTGACCAACATTAAGGCTGGTTTAAAATTAATTTGGGGTAGTCGTTATGATTCTCATGCATTGAAGCCTTTCTGTAGATCTAAGAATAGAAAACCAATAATATTTGTTAAGGACATTAGGATTAGATGGAATAATACCTATAAGTTATGATTCTCATGCATTGAAGTCTTTCTGTAGATCTAAGAATAGAAAACCAATAATATTTGTTAAGGACATTAGGATTAGTGGAATAATACCTATAAGTTGCTTGCACAAATATTGAGGTATAAAGAACTTGCTTCATTTCTTAGGTATGAACTTAATCATATAATTCATCTGAATTAATTTTTATTGTTGAAAAATTGAACAACATGGTAGAAGTTTTTAATAATGCAACTCTAACTTTCCTAAACCTACGACTAATAGATTTTTTCTGGGTGTGTTCTGATGGCTACATGTTTTCGTGAAAGTATGTTTGATCCAACTTTGCCCCCCTACGTATATCCTATGAGAGATAAATGGTGTGCTTATTACTTATATATAATTGATATTTATAAAATTCGTATTATTTATGATCCACGATTTAAGATTTAGAATTTTAAAATTCTCATGGAGTATTACTATGTTTGTCTTTTAGATGATAATGGTTATTTTTATAAGAATTTAACTGAAGGGACGAAAGACAGGGATGATGTTATTAACCTTTTGGAATATTTATATAAAGAATTTAAAGTTCCGTATGGTAGTCCTCTGAAAGAAACAACAACTCCTCTTGCCCCTAAGATAAAGAAAAGTTCTATAAGCATGGTTGGTGGCCTCTTGGTGAGAAAAAGTAAAATACCTCCACCTCTATAAGTACAGGTAGTACAACAATAAGTTCACACAATGAACTTGTGATTTACCAAGGTGTCCTATGCGACTGCGATGAAGACAATGACAACGAGCTTGACGTCCCCCAATAGTGGAAGCAGAATGAAAACATGTTCCTGTCACTCAAAATGCTAGCCAAACAGGTGTTATGTATGCTTATTTAACCGACTCCCGTAGTTCCCTTAGTGCTGAATCATTTGAGACACTTGTTTAACTCCAAGATTGGCTCTTGACAAAGCGTCGAGGACAAGAGGCAGGTTATGATATTGATAAACAAAGCTGCATGGATGCAACCACGGAGGGAAGTGGTAATTCTGACGAATAACTTACTTAATATTTTATTTCTTAAATTGTAATTAGTTACTGTAAGGGGAGTGAATATAAACTTTTTTTAAGGTTTCTTTACAGTTATTTACCACGTTTCTTTTTTTTGTATGTCAGGGTAATAAATTTAGTTGTACTATCCAACTTTCATTATTTAAATAACAACTACATTCTTAGATAAACTCTTTTAGCGTATAATACTATGATATGGTAAAAAAAATAGGACTGCAAACTGGCCGAAAATTGGAACCACAGATTCCTGAACCGGCACCAGGACCGCTGCCCGTGAGTGGCGGTTACGGGGGTTGGGCAAGGCGATACTAAAACTTAAACCGACCCAGAACAAAAGCATATCCACGCCTACTTTCGGTGTATTGGGAAAATTGCTCTTCAGCTGGCTTTTTACAAACCTTGACTTCTTTGACTGATCAAACAAGCAAATAAATAATTACAAACCCGAAATTTAAAGTATATAAATTTTAGAGTAAATTCTATAATTGGTCCTTTATAACAGGGGGTTTCCCTATTTAGTCCTCTAATATCAAATATTACCCCAGTGGTCCTTCTTTTATGGGTACCTTTCCACAAATATTCTTTTTTTTGATCTTATATCATGTTGGTGTTAATTTGAGGGCTAAAAGTGTAATTTCACAATGATAATATATCTTTTTTTGTTATACACAATTCCAAAGGCTGTTCCGTTTGCGTCGTTTGTGAATTACAGTCGCTTTTGTGTTATCCGCTTAACCAATATCAGAACACGTCACTAGACATAATGTTGATGTCAAATTATAATTTTAGCCTTTAAATTAACACCAACACGACAGAAGATCAAAAAAAGGACCATTTGTGGAAAGGTACCCTTAAAAAAAGGACTACAGGAGTAATATTTGATAATAAAGGACTAAATATGGAAACCCCCCTATTATAAAGGACCAATTATGGAATTTACTCTAAATTTTAAATTTTAAATAAAATTCAAAATTCTAAAATAAAAACATAAAAATTAAAAAACAAAACATTTCAAATCTAAAACTTAAAACTTAAAAATTAAAACATAAAATTTCAAATTTTGAAAAATAAAATATTAAGAACATAAAATTTATAAATTTAAAACTTAAAACTTAAATATTAAAACATTAAGACTATAATTTAAAATTTGAATTTTCAAAAATAAATTAAAAGTTAAAATCAAAAATCAAAATTTAAAGTTTTAAACTTAAGATTTTAACTTATAAATGAAAAATCTAAAAATTAAAATTATTGATTTCAAACTTAAAATTAAAAACTTCAAAATTTAAAATTAAAGACTAAAGAATTGAAAATAAAAATTCTGCCAACACATCTAACCCATGAAACTAGCTAAACTCACCAGTCTTTCAAAACAGCTGATAGAGATAACCATCGATAAACAAGTGAAAGCCCGAAATACAATTTTATGTCAATTCTATATATAATTTTATGCTAACAAACAAAAGATTTAGAATTATTATATAGTTTTATATCAATTTCTTAACTATATCAAACAAAATATATCAAATAATGGATTTGAAATTGAACTAGAATTTACTTCAATTGTGTTCATTTCTAGAGAAGAGGAAATGAACGTCATAGGACATGTCATTAGACTAACAAATTAAACTACGGACTACAGACTACTTTATTCCAACATACATTTGTAACATAGAATAACTAATTAGTACTGTATATAATAATTTTTTAAATACTAAGAACTCCATAACATTGTACTATCTGTTTATACATTCTCAACTTATACTTTGACTATTAACAAATGGATATTCGTAAATAAATATTATATTTTAAAATTAAATTAAAGAATGACAATATTAAATTCATAGAGTAATTTTTGAAAATAAGTCTAATTTAATATTTAAGTAGATTTGTGAATCTCATATGCACAATTCGGTCAAAATCGAGAATTTTGATTGAGAAAAATGAAACGAACAAAATAATTAGGTTGCAAAACATAACTAATTAGTCTAATTTATACGAGTACGTGGTAAAATCTATCCCGAGAAGCCGGAGGTCGTCATCAGCATCCATGAGTGATAATCAAGATCCTACACACACAAAAAAAGTATTCCGCATGAATTTTGTTACACAAATATTATACACCCTTCATTCGTCTCCAAATGCTTTCCACATTTCACAGAACAAGATAAAATATCAAACTTTTTAAATTCATTTTGTTAAATATTGGTATAGAAATAAAATATACTTCCTCCGTCCCGGAGTATTTGTCCAGTTTTAACTTTTGGAACTGTTCATCTAAGCACTTTGACTCATCAAATTTTCTCAATGTGTAAGCCTAAATATAGTCATGTGTGATCTTGTTTGATTTATCTTAACATATAGATTATTAATATATAATTTCTATAATTTTTTAATATACAAATTAAAAGATAAAATGGATTAAAGAAGTGCATTGGATGGTGTGTAAAAATGAAAGTGGACAAATACTCTGAGACAGAGGTAGTAAAAAATTACATATTTAAAAACTAAATGAAAAATTTTTCAAAATAAGAAGTGTTAAGAATATGTTATTTTATAAAATAATCAATAAAAACGTACATATAAATGAAAATTCAAATGATTATTGAAAAAAGAAATGTGACAAACATTTTAGGACGAGGAGAGTATTAACAGATTGATTTTGTGTACTGTCGTTTGACTTATTGTTGATAAATAACTTTTATATATGGTGAGGGATAATTTTGTAAATAATTTTGACAAAAGGGAGAAACGAAAAAATTAGCTTAAAAAAGTAGGTATGACCAACTTATGTTTTTACTTGTAAGCAACTTATAAGTTAAAAATAATTCATACGCAATTTTGACCAGTTTAAAAGTACCGAGAAACACCTACTAAATATTCTTTATGTCTCATTAAAACGTCCCTTATTTTCTTTTTTATTTATCCAAACAAGGTTTCACTCTCTAATTTTAACTTTTTGAAGAAAAATATGATCCTTTTAAATTTTTCTCTTATTTGCATCACTTTTAATCATATACTCCCTCCGTCCGGAAATGTTCTTCTCGTGTTGACTTGGCACGCTTATTAAGGAATATTCAAAAAAATGCAAAATTTTCAAAAATGCAAATACTATAAACTTTTAAATCTCATTTTATTATTAAAAAAGTACTAAAAAAGTATATTTGTGATAAAATAGAAGGGTATTATTGATATTTAGCCTTAAAAAGTATGCTAAAAAAGGAAATGGGAAGAATATTTCCGGACGGACCAAAAAGGAAAATGGGAAGAATATTTTTGGACGGAGGGAGTAATTTTAATTTTTGGATATCTATGTCAAGTCTAAGATGAGACATTCTTTTATTGGGACTGGGGGAGTAAGAACGGATGAGATAAACTGTTGCTTAAACAGATATGTATGCGGAGTAGATTATAAACAAATCGGATGTCGTTTGATTACCAAATTTGTATCTGTTTACACATCGGATGTCTTTGATCATATACGGAAAATAACTACTTTAAACGGATATAAATATTTTTCGTGTAAACGGATACAAATGCCAGTTGCAGATAAAAAAAAGGACTCGGGCAAAGTCACACTAAAAATTTTAAATGTGATATATAATGATAAAAAATAAAAAAAATTAATTTCACTTAAGTATTGAATTAAGTAAAACAAATATTTTTAAAGTAGAAAAATATTTTTAAAAATAATGATCTAGTCACCATTTAAAATACCATATATTCAGCTTAGTTGGCAACCTGGAGCATTGGTGTAAAATTGAGTAATATCTGGGAGCAATGGTGTAATTTATTAAATTTTAGAGAATTAATGTAAAATCACAAATTTTGTGGAGTATTCATGTGAATTTTTCCTAAAATATATCATAACCTAATGTAATTATGATATTTCAAATATTTTACATGTATATTTTCTTTAAGTAATTATTTTTTACCTCTAACCTAGGATTTTCTTTTGTCACTAGGGGCAAACAAATTCTTTTACCCGGTGCATTCTTTTAATTTTCCACAACAAAAATCATTTTGATACATGTAGACCCGAGCACGACAGATGCAGAGGCTAATCTAATTTTCAATTATCTATTTATTTGTAGCTTAAAAACAGCAACGAACATTAATTTCTTTTAGGCAGGGAAATAATTTACGACTACGAGTATTAAAAAAGGAATTGTAGAGAGAGTAACGTACGTAGAGGTTTGGATGGGTGAATTAAAGAACAGAATCATTGATGAGCGCGAGGGAGACATTGGTCTTTGAGCCACCTGAAACCCTTCCTCAGAGGGCCCTCCTTGGCGTAAGCGTTATAGCTCTCAACCCTCTTCTTCCTCAGCGCTTCCCCATCAGGAATTTTCTTACTCTTGTTTTTACTCAGATCATCAATCCACCACGGATTCGTATTATTAACGCGACCACGAGAAGTGCTGTAACTTCTTAAATCAATATTTAGAGTTGGGGGAGTCAGATTGGGATTATTGGAATTACCCGATCCCTCCCTTGTAGACTTACATTTAAAGATCTCCATATATATAAAAAGATGATTAATTAGCTTATCTAGGTTTTGTTGGATTATACTTACTTCATTAATGTTTGATCTCTCGGGGAGTGATCGATCGAGAGGGAAGAAGCTAGCTATATACTCCCTCCTCCACAAATAAACTCCCGTTGCGCGTTACGATGTTTGATTGAAATTATTTTTAAATCATTTTATATGAAAAATTGTGTAAAATTTAAAAATAAAAATTACATATTAAAAACCTATATTAAAAGATCTACAAAACTAGAGGTGACATGACTATATTATTTTATCAAATTGGTGACAAAAATAGACAAATAAAGTGAATAAAGTTTGACCATGTGTATAGTGAACGAGAAATTTATTAATGGACTGAGAGAGTAGTAATAGTACTAATTAGTAATTACGGAGTACTATAAACGGAGTACAAAGAGGAGGGAGGAGAAAAAGCTAAGCGTGTGTGGGCTGGCTTCCAAGTTCCAATGAGATATGATCCATTTTTTTCTAAAATGACTGTTTTGTACGAGCAATTATTAATCAACAACGTTATGTTTACTTCAAAGATTATAGATTAAATTTTATAAAAGGTTCTTAGTTACAGTTTGTTTTACATATTTAGTCTTTACATATTACGGAGTAAATATTAATAATTTAGGCTCCAATTATGATATTGTTTTTCACGAATAGTCATTTGTTAACATTTTCGTTAAAAATGTGAAAAAATTTGAAAATACACCTCCTCTCTCTCCTCAATTAAGCTTCTTCTCTCCTCTCACACTCCTTTTCCAAACCTGTCCCTGAGTTTGAAGCTTTGAGCCCAAAATCGAAATCACTCCTCTTCTCTCAATTGTTCTTCTTCCCGCTGGAATCCAAAATCAAAACTAGTAACCTTCATAGATGAGTTTTAAGATTTGTTTTTCTTTACAATTTCTTGAAGCTAACCCATAAATTCATTAATGAAGGCTATTGGTTTTGATTTTGAGTTCCACCAGGAAGATGAACCATTGAGAGAGGAATGATCATTTCAGTTTTGGTTTTACAGCTTCAAACTGAGCGACGGATTTGAGATTGAGTACAAGAGGAGGGAGAAAGCTTACTTCAAGAGAGATAACAGTGTGAATATACAATTTTATCCATGTTCTTAATGGAAATGTTAACAGAGGATTATTTGTGGAAAACAATATAATAATTGGGAACTAAATTATTGATATTTGATATGTAAGGACTAAATATGTAAAACGATCTATAACTAGGGACCTTTTATGAAATTTACTCAAGATTATATTTCAAAATGTATCCTAAAAGTTAACATTTATATTTTGATGGCTTACGGTGCCAAAACTATAAGTATGAACCTTTGAGTTATATTTTCGGATACAATCTTTGATAATATAAGTGAATTTATTCATCATTAGGTACTGCAATTTTATACTCCGTCCGTAAGAGATTATGAAAACTTATACTCCCTCCATTGAGTTCCCTTTTAACTGTCCAGTTCGCTTTTCAAGTCTAATGTTTGATTAAGAATATTTTTTATTATATATTAACAAAAAATTATCAAAAACTACACATTAAAAGTATTCTTTAATACTAATACTTTAGTATAATTTTAATATTGTAATTCATTATAAATTTTTATGTGTAGTTAGCCAAATGTTTGACACATAAAGTGAAAGTGACAGTTAAAAAAGGAATAGAGGGAGTACGTATGTATTACTTATCATACTCAAATTGTCCTGTTCTACCAACCCCTTTTAGCTACTTACCGAGTAGGATTAAGAGTACTCGAGATTTTTTAATTCGAGTAGGAATAGTATTATGGGTCCTAGGATTAATTATTGAGTTTATTGCACCAAGACCACAAGTGGTTTGGTAATGTGCACCGTTACACCCTATGTTTACAAAACTTACATCGTGGGATCTCATGATTTCGATATTGCTACGCCAATGTACCTCTACATTAAAATATCCATCAAATGTTAGGTGAATAGCTCCAGTGTCCCTATGATTTTGGAAATTGGTCCAAATGCCTCCACTTTTCTTTATTATTTTTATTTTTTCTACTATATTTTCATAAATTGTTTTTAATTTTTTAAAAATTATTTTTTATAATTTTTTAATAATCAAATTCTTTGTGTTTGCAATAAAATTATTCTATTAAATAACAATATATAACATACACTCATTTGTCGCAAATTAAACATTTTCATTTTTTTCAAAAGAAATCTTTGTTGGTTCGTTTTTATGATACAAAAATAAATTTACATTTTTTCACTAAATCTCATTTCTCATTTTCTATTCATTAATTTTATATGGTTTCCTTTATTTTAATCAAAATTAGAATAAAAGAAAAAAGAATAGAAAATAAAATAAAGAAAAAGAAAATTATATGAAAAAAATACTTTTGTAGAATAGGGAAAATGAAGTCATGAAGGAAATCTTTTGCGCATCGGTCCAAAAAATGTTATTAATATATAAACAACTATATAATAAAAAGACGTTTGTATTATTTTGGTCCTGACATATTCAAAAATGTTAGACAATTCGTGCAATTCTAAAGGGGGAGTGAATAGAGTGTTGAGAACAATTAATGATTTTGGCAGGATTAAATAAGATAAACGAAAGTGCAGCGGAAATAAAATAAAGAAGGCAATGAACACACTGATATACACTAGTTCACCACAACGTGTGGCTACAGATCGTTTTCTAGAACTTCCCAATGGGTCACCCATCCTGGGACTACTCCCGTTCCAGCACGCTTAACAACAAAGTTCTAAAATTAAAGAGGTGCCAAATGCTTCCTAAAACTAATTGGTGAGAGGAAGGTGGACACTTTGTATTTAACCACATCTCTTTGTAGCCCCAAGCTGAGGTAGATTCCTATAGGGCACCCCCTATAGTTCACTACGGCAGTGCGGAGCCCCACTACTGAGTGGTGGATGGACAGGAGCAGCTTCGCAAGATACACGTCTCATATACCTCGTCAGGTTGGGCTATCAATACCCGATACCGTGCTAAGCACAGTAGCGAATCCCTAAGGGTGATCGATGGTCCCCCATAAGACCAACAATCCCCCCCAAAAACACCCGGGGGATTCGAGCCTGCTTCCTCGCTCTGATACCACTTGTAGGATCGTTTTCTAGAACTTTCCAGTGGGTCACCCATCCTGGGACTACTCCCGTTCCAGCACGCTTAACAATAGAGTTCTGAAGTTAAAGAGGTGTCAAATGCTTCCTAAAACCAATTGGTGATAAGAAGGTAGACACTTTGTATTTAACCACATCACTCTGTAGCCCCAAGCCGAGGTAGATTCCTATAGGGCACCCCCTATAGTTCACTACGGCAGTGCGGAGCCCCACTACTGAGCGGTGGATGGACAGGAGGGGCTTCGCAAGATACACGACTCATGTACCTCATAAGGTTGGACTGTCAATACCCGATACCGTGCTAAGCACAGTAGCGAATCCCTAAGGGTGATCGATGGTCCCCCATAAGACCAACATTTGGAGCTTATACCTTGTTTGGGACAATGGAAATTGTTGAGGAGCCTCCCTAACTCATCAAAGTAAGTTTTAATTCACATTTGAAACTTTGAATGAATTTTTGGGTGTAGAAATGAGTCCAAAAAATTTTGTGTCAAGCGATGTACAAGACAAATATTTGAATAAAATATTTTTTCTTACCAAAAATATTTTCTAATATCAAAATAAGTATGTTGATAAATGTTTGACAAACCTTTTGTAACTGACTCAATAAAATGTATTTTGAACAATTAAACGATTTTCCAATTGACTCCAACAATATATATAAATTTTATATGAACTCTCATAAAAATAATTTTGGAGAAAAGATTATTTTTTTCATCCTTACAATAATTCCTGGACTCAATAAAATAAAAAGTCTTCGGAAATCTTCTACTCCTCTGAGTCCTCCGTTAGGCGCTCCGAACGCATCTCGGACTTCAATAAAATCTTGTGCACCTTCTTGAATACTTCAAGGAACGGCACTTCAAGTCTTCGTGTTTGTCGATGTGGCACTTTAATCTTGACTTGAATAAATTATGTTGGTCAATTATCAAAACCCTTGAGTCAATACTTAACAACACAGAAAAGGTTGAACTCATGCATTCCAACAAAAAAGATAAAAAAATTAGATTAAAAATGAAAATATTTAATTTGAAAAATGAAGTACTCCCTCCGTCCCAATTTGTTTGGGACATTTTGAAGGACATGCAAAACATCATCTTTTTAGAAATCATTTTATTTACAAGTTTGTAAAGAAATAAAAAATAAAAATTACACCGTTCAAAACTATATAAAAAATTTTACAAAACAAGATGCAACAATAATATGTTATTTTATCAAATTGTCAACTAAAATGAATAAACAAACAAATGTTATCTAAAGACCGAAATAGTAATTGTAACCTTCTTTTGGGGACGGAGAGAGTATATGTTAAATTTTTTATTTTGAATGCGAACATTTTTTTTAGTTTTTAAAAGTTTTAAAAAAATGTAGGTTTAAAAAAAATATTCATTATTTCACACAAATATTTTTCTTCTTTTTATTAAAAAAAGAAAAGAACAATAATGAAAAAGGAGACGAGCCATTGGCGTCCACTTCCAAAACCATAGGGGGCAGCAGAGTTATTTACCTAATATTTGGAGAATATTTTTTTCCAAAGGGGCATTAGCATAACAATATTTGAACCATGAGGGCAGTGGCGTAAGTTTTGAAACCATGGGGGTAATGACAGATATTTACCAAACCACAGGGGGTGTTCCCTACTACAGAAATTACTTTTTGAATCAATTATTTTTTACCTTTTAAATTGGTTAATAACTGATGCAAAAGGTAGCGATGCAATTGGTATACATACTTTGCATCGATTGTTCAACCGATTCAAAAGGTGCCCCAAGAATAAGACACAAATGATTATTTTTAACCAACTCATTCAAATCACTTATTAGTAATAACCGATTCAATATGTTATTGAATCGGTTATTACTAATAACCCATTCAAAAGGTAATACTCATTTGAATAAGTAATTAGTTATAGCTGATTCAATAGGCTCTTGAATCAGTTATTATTAATAACCGATTCAAAAGGCACCCCTTGTTGAAAATGCACACCCCATTTGCACTGGTTATCTCTAGACTCGATGCAGATGGGATAGTTGATTCGACCTTTTTTGTAGTAGTGGTTGGTGCAATAAACTCATTAAATATCTTATTTGTTGACTAAGTTTAGTTAACAATATGTCAACATCTATCATAGTTAAACTTTAGATTTTGATATGAGAGCCATATGATTCTATATGTGAATTATTGTGTTAGGTTTTGAGTTATAATTCTCTGATATAATAAAAGTGATTTCTTGTCAAATTGTGTGTTTTACTTTGCCTTTGATTGAAGCATTAAAATAAATAATTGGTAACAAAGACCAATTGGGTCTTTTCAGTCCAGACCAATTGGGAATCGGGTATAGACAAGACCAGACCGAAACCCGAAATACTAAATATGCTAGACCAAAGACCGATCCAAAATCTATTTGGTCCGGGTTTGGTCTAGACCTATAAGTGCGGTTCTGTTGGTTTTTTCTGTCTAGACCTAAACATGAACAACCCTAGTGTTAATTCTAAGCCTGCTCAATATGTCGTTCTTCATGAAACATTTTTAATTAGAAGTTCGTCATGATGTACAGTACATCCGGGTGTGCCACATAAATTCCTAGGAATGATGCGTGACCCCGTGGGAAGTATATAAAATAATGTTACATTAGATAAAGGATGGTTTTTATTTTCTAAAGTAGCTTTCTGTTTTGTATTATTGCACATACTTTTATTTAGCTTTATTTGAAACCTTTTGTTTTATAAAGACATTGACTTTGTTTACTTGGCCATGAACTTTCTTATATGCATGTTATCCTACACAAAAAGAACAATAATTGAATTATGAATGACTTAAATCTTTGAATGAGTACTAGTTAATAAAATCATATTATAACCAAGAATATGATTTTTTCAAATAGTATGAATTTTGGAAATTTTCATTAATTTCTAAAATGGGGTTCTTAAATTTTAAAAAATAAATCCTTAATGTGGAAATTTATTTTTTGAAGTTTATATATTTTTGGAAATATGGATTTCAAAAGTGATACACTCAATAAAATTCTTTTTCGGAGAATTGATGGATGACCCTTGGGAAGTATATAAAATCATGCCACTTTAGATAAAAGGATTTATACTAATTTCTAAAGTAGCTTTTGCTTTTTTATTACTACACATACTTTTCATATAGCTTTTTTGAAAATAAAATTTCTTTTATTTAATCAAGACATTTACTTTGTTTACTTGGCCATAAACTTTTTTATATGCATGTTAGCGTACACCCACAAAATAAGAATTGAATCATGAATGACAAAAATCTTGGAAATGAGTCTTAGTTAAGAAAATAAATTTATATTCAATGATATGATTTTTTTCAAATAATACGAATAATATATATATATATATATATATATATATCTATATATATATGTATATATATATATATATATATATATATATATGAAATGGTTATAAAATATTTTAAAATCTAAATGAACTGAATATTTTTAAACGAACCGAATATATTTAAACGAATCGAATATTTAAGCGAACCGAATATGTTTAATATATTAAACGAACCAAATACGAATCTTAAAAATTATTCGAATTCGAATTCGAATTCGAATATCACTCCATCTTAACGAATATGAATATTTTTCATGAATGTTTGTTACGACAGACGCGAGAAAGTATGAACACGAACAGTCGACAATCACAAGAAAAGACAAAGATTTAACGTAGTTTACTAACAACCTGTTAGTAACCCCCATGGACAGAAGAGAAAAACTATTATTGATCAATATTTTCTCACCAAATTACAAATTCTCTCTACCATGTATTGAGGAGTACAAATACAAGCCATATATATATAGGGAAGGGGATATGGGTAATCCTAATCCTACTACATATATGAATATGAGACTAAGGGGCTGTTTGGCAATTTCTGAATTGGTAAGTGCTGAACCAGTAAAAGGTCTGAACCATTAAGTGCTGAACTAGTAAGAGGTCTGGACTATTAAGAGCTAGTATATTGTTTAACTATTCAGAGGCAAATGTCTGATCAATTCAGATAAGAGGTCTTAACCATTCAGACTCTGTATAATACTTAACCATTCAGAGGCAAATCTCTTAACCATTCAGACATCTGAACCATTAAGAGGCTGAAACAAACAGTCTGAACCATTAAATGCTGAACCATTCAGACATCTGAACCATTAAGAGGCTGAAACAAACAGCCCCTAAGAAAGATAATCCTATCTTATTCCTAGTCCTAATCCTGATAGGTCTAGAATACAGATTCAAGGCATTTTCTAACAAATCTCCACCTTGACTTGAATCTCCTCAAAAGACAGCAGATGTATCAGATTTCCTTCTAGAAGTGACCAGATGTACCATAGGTACCAGAAGTCCAACCAAGGACACAAATGTCACTAAAAGATAGGACAAATTGTTTCACTTGAGTTTAGAAGTGTAGTGACACACCAAAACAGATTTCCCTCACTCATGGGAACAGATAACTCAAGCTAAAACACCAACAGATGCAAACTCCACCTTGAGTCCAGATGACTCTTCATGGAACCTGAACAGAAACAGATGACACCAACCTAGTGTCCAGATGACTCCTCCTGAAGCCCTGATTGCCCTTTATGGGCCCAGATTGCCCCATACGGGCCCAGATCGCCCCCTCCCGGGGCGCATATCGCCTTATTGAGGCGTAGAAACAGATGATTTTTCTAGGTGATCAACAGTCTCAATCCGTGCAGACGGAACCTCCACCTCAACATTAAGACTTTCATCACCTCTATGAATCTCAGATGCAACAATGACAGATCCTTGTAGAAGATATAAGGTACCATGCTTAATACCTTTCAGAACCACCTTCGAATCCTTGTTGACACTCATAACTCCACCTTTACCTTCGAAACTGAAACCCTTACTGTCAAGACGAGTCAAGGATATCAGATTCTTCGTCATCTGTGGAACATGCCTAACTTTATTCAAGGTGCAGAATGTACCATCATGAGTCCTCAACCTGATGGAGCCTATTCCAATTTGGAGTCTATTATGCAGAATCACACTTGGGAGTTAGTGAATCTACCTCCCGGATGCAAACCGTTAGGTTCTAAGTGGATCTTTCGGAGGAAAATGAAACCAGATGGTTCCATTGATAAGTACAAAGCCAGACTTGTAATTAAGGGTTACAATCAACGTGAGGGCTTTGATTATTTTGATACATATGCCCGTGTATCAAGGATAAATTCCATTAGGATGATACTTGCAATAGCTTCCTTGCGGAATTTAGAAGTACATCAAATGGATGTGAAAACAGCTTTCCTTAATGGAGATCTAGAAGAAGAGATCTACATGGAACAAACAGAAGGGTTTATAGTTCCTGGTCAAGAAAGGAAAGTATGTAAACTCGTTAAGTCATTATATAGTCTTAAACAGGCGCCAAAAGTATGGCATGAGAAGTTTGACCAGGTAATGATGAACTTTGGGTTCAAAATTAATGAATCAGACAAGTGTGTTTATCTAAAAAACACATCCCAAGGGTATGTCATGTTGTGTCTATATGTAGACGACATACTCATAGTTGGTAGCGATGACAAGATGGTCAAGTCTATCAAAGACATGTTAAACTCGCGATTTGACATGAAAGATGTGGGTCTGGCTGAAGTAATTCTTGGAATTAAAATTGTGAGAAGACCTGGGGGTCTAGCACTGAGCCAATCCCATTATATTGATAAAATCCTTGACAAGTTCAACAAGGATGACATTAGAGTAGCAAAGACGCCGTTGGACGTCAATGCACACCTAGCTAAAAACCGAGGTTCCAGTAACTCTCAAATCGAGTATGCAAGAGTTATTGGAAGTTTGATATATCTAATGAGTTGCACTCGACCAGATTTAGCCTGTGCCATAAGTAAGCTGAGTAAATACACTAGCAATCCGAGTGATGAGCACTGGAAGGCTATTGTACGTGTGATGAGATACCTGCGGTATACACGTGACTATGGATTATGCTACTCGAGATATCCACCGGTACTAGAAGGATACTCGGATGCGAATTGGATATCTGATAGTAAAGACTTGAAGTCCACAAGTGGTTATGTCTTTACGCTAGCGGGTGCAGCAATATCTTGGAAATCCTCAAAGCAAACCGTGATTTCTAGGTCCACCATGGAGTCTGAGTTTATATCTCTAGACAAATGTGGAGAGGAAGCTGAATGTCTACGCCACTTCCTAGAGGACATTCCAAGATGGGATAAACCGCTCCCACTAGTTTGCATCTATTGTGATTGTCAATCAACAATAGGACGTGCAAAGAGTAATATGTATAATGGTAAGTCTAGACATATTCGTCGTAGACACAAAACCATTAGACAACTTCTCACAACTGGGATTATCACAATTGACTATGTGAAGTCAAAAGATAATTTGGCGGTCCGCTAACCAAAGGGTTAACAAATGAGTTGCATGAGAAGTTGGTGGCAAGAATGGGTCTGAAGCCCTTGTGCTAGGACAGTCCTATGATGGAAAACCCAACCTGGCTGGTACCCAGGTTCAATGGGACAACCTACTTGTAGGATAAAGCGAGGTCACTGTGGGGGCGGTACCGGAACCTTCGGTCAGTCCCTTCTGTTCCTGCTGAAGACAGTGACTCCCGAAAATGATGAGGTTAGCATATAAATATGCTTTAATGATTCTTAACCAATATACACGGTGGTCTAAGGGGAGTAATCGGGATACTCTTAAAGAATCACCTATGTTAGAGTGAAGTGTGGTCGCTTCAAACGGAGGATCTTGGGCTTAATCCTCTAAACACTCTCGCAAAACCAGGCGCGTGTCCCACGACCAAAATGGGCACAACCATGAGAACAGAACGACATTTGGTTGGAATCTGTGTATTGTATACTTTCGTTTACACAAGCGGCAGTACAGTTCAAAGACATCGCGTTCTACTGAACAGCCAGTAAAGAAGGTATACTTTACAAGGGACATGTTCAAAAGTGGAGACACTTACATGTTCTTTGCAGGTTTTCAACCGTGGGATGTTGTCGACCCCAAAATCAATTTTTATATCATGTAGGGGATTGTTGGAATTTTTGGCATTTTTTAATAGGCATTAAATGAACCAACTAGGGTATATTTGTCAATAGGTCCACTAACGGTTTTAACCGTTAATTAATGGACGTGTTTTCTCTTAAATGAGATAAATGTTTTGACAAATATTACGCCAAAAATGGTAGAGGGTGAATGAGAAATTGATTCTGAGAGTTAACCCGTTAATAAAAGAATATGGTGAGGATTGCAATTTTACTGAACCAATCTTCTTTTATTAATTTTACGTATTGTTTAAAATTAGTCCATTTTTACGGAGTTAACTGGCCATTAATCTCCAATTATTTGGGACAAATTTTAAACGGAGCGTAGCGTAACGGACGTGTTAATGACTAATTAATCACCATTAACACGGTATTAAGTGTGTCACAAATGCCATGATTTAATACTAAGACTTAATGTGTATATGTTACATTTTTTAAGTTGCTTAGTTATAAATCAAGGGGGGACTCTCCATTCTTTGTGCATGGGTGCGTGAGGAAGAAGGAAAAAAAGGGGAAAAACTTTTTGTTTTCTTTTAGAGAGAGTTCTTGACCTTCCGGCCAAATTTTCCGGCCATCCTTTTTAAAGTTCTTGGTCGCCAACGTTCCTACGTGGTTCTTGTTCGTTGGTGTGTGGTTGGTCCGTACAATCTCCACACACGATAGCGGTTTTATCCTGGGAGGAGAGTGCCCACGTTTTTCCGGTACGGTAGGCGAGCACTACTACCTTAAGGACAGCTCCGGCGACTCCGCTGTCCTTCTGTGGTGTTTTCTTTGCAGGACTAGTTCATAAAGACCTCGCTGCATTCTGTCCTAGTGCATAATGTCCTCGCAGCCCAGTGCATAATGTCCTCACAGCCCTGTGCAAAACGTCCTTGAATTGCTGTCCAGTGCTTAAAGACCTCGCTGTCCAGTGCTTAAAGACCTCGTTGTCCAGTGCTTAACGTCCTCGCTGTCCAGTGCTTAATGTCCTCGTACAACAAGGCCGTTTGAAGATATAGAAATTTATTTTCCAACTTTGTTTACTTTGTAATATTCTGAATAAATTATAAATTCAGAATTTTATTTATTTTTTATTTCCGGGGCCGTTCATCTTCCCCGTCCGTTGTAATCCGTACGAGAGTTGTAACAGTTCTGTCTGTTGGATCATCCTGTTAGCCATATATTGATTACTTATTTAGGTGCGACACAGTTTGTTGGACCGACCATTAGTTTCGTATATTAGTTTGGACATAAACACTTCCCTACTCTACCCCTATTTATACACTCTTAGAGGAGGGGGAGGTGAAGAGGAATTCAATACACACACACTCCTTTCTTGTTCTCCAACATGTTACTCTTTCCTTATTCTTCTCTATCCATAGATTTGCAAATATATCACAAATAATTAATGAGAAATTTTTGAGAGTACTCTAAAGAAATTATGGAGTATTGTCAAAACTTTCTCATTAGTTATTTGATTGCTTGTTTCACCGGAAATTTAATTTCTTCATCTTGCAATCTCTTTCATATTTTTACTTTACTTAAAATTAAAAAAAGACATATTTCTATTTTTACTTCTCTAACTTATTCTGAATGTGATGAGTAAAGTAGATTGTGATGGTAGATTAGCAGTGAATATATGTGATGCGATAGATGTGATAAAGTATACTCCCTCCGTCCCTAATTAGATTACAATTTTTTTCTCTCTCCTCTCGATAACTTTTGTTTGTTTACGCGATTTCATTAAGTATTTGATAAAATAAAATATTCTTGTCACTTCTTGTTTTATAGAACTTTTAACGTAGTTTTTTAATATGTAATTTTTATATCTTATTGATATATCAAATTGTAAATAAAATGATTTCAAAAAGTAGGAAATTTTACTCCGTAACCCGCAATTTGTAATCAAATTGGGGACAGAGGGAGTACTAGAGATAAAAGTAACTTTTTAATATAAAATAGAAGGACTTATTGTGATTGAAAAATCTGAAAAGAGAAAAGTATTTTTGGGACAGAGGGATTATGTTTTTTATTATTTCAGATCTCCTCAAAGAAATATTTTAGAGATTGGTTTGAGACTACGGGTTTTTGTCGTATACTTTCCTCGTAGTATTCTTGTCCCCAATTACTATGCTTTTTAAATTTGCCATTGTGTACGCTTTCATGGACAATCCAATTTATTACCTTTTGTCATATTGGTAAAACAATTGATTTATTTTTTAAATGAATAATTTTTATTTTATATTTCTATATCAATTTTTAAAGAAAATCATATTAAAAGTCACATAATTTTTCATGTTGATCAACAAGTGCATTTCATTTGCTAGGGGTACACCAAAGGCGTACCACATTTGTCCCCTATCCTTTTTTTCACCACTCATTTTACTCCATTTTTATTTATTTATTTTTTTAGTTTTTTGCCCATTTTTGTGGTAATGGAGGGAATGCATTATTCTTATTTTTTACTCCAATTTTTTCAGAACGAGTACCTAACAAACCTACCTAAACAATGATTGCGCCATCCACTTTCAAAGACCCATTAATGTTGGATAGACATTGCATCACTACTGCTTCATCTCTTACAAGACACCCACGCACAAAATCTGCACTCTCTCTAAACAGACACATCAATGGAAGGACTGGTGAAGGGTTTGATTAACATAGCATTGGGCAACGACGAAGGGGACGGAGGCGATCGCCGCAGTTCCGACGATCGCGACGACGAACGATCCAGATCCACTTGAGCGCAGGTTAGTGCTCCTCCTCCCCTGTTTCCGATTCTCAATCGCCTCGTTTCCGATGCTCGATTGCGGATTCTATTTTGCGCAGGTGGTGTCAGGGGAGCAGGATGAAGACGAGATCAACGGCGATCGCAGACATGGTTATCGAAGAGAGGTATTCCGTTTTCGTTGTTTAGCATAGCATGCCTGAGTCTTTAGTAAAAGAGGAATTCTAACGGTTTAATGACCTGTTTGGCTGCCATCTTTTTGGACAACTTTGTTTTTTTATAATTTAAAATGAGTAAGGGTCTGTTTGGGAATAACGTTGTAGATTATCCACGGACAGCGTTTAGCGTTAGTGTTTTCAAAATAATCTGCACCGTTAAAATTTTATCCAAAACACTAACGCTAATCTCTAAAGCTAGTCCGAAACAGGCCCAAAATGGTTTGAAACGTTTTGGGATTAGCTGTTTTGATTATTTTAAAATACACTCACTCCCTCCCATGAAGTATGAACCAAACAACCAGTCTCTAGTTCACGTTTTGCAACAAATTAGTGTATTTGATTTCTTATTTTAGAAATAAGTTTATTTTGGCTATAAAAAAGCAATTTTGCTGTACTGTAAATTATAAAAATATAAAATGACATCATAGTACTTCGGTTTTTTTTAAAATAAACCTTCTTTTCATTAAAAAACATCATTATAAAAAAGTAAGGGAAAAAATAAGCAATTTATCTATTCAAATTAGATTTATATTTATGACACAACACTTCTGCTGGCACCAAGTCTGTTAAGCTCTGCCGGGAGAGACTAGAGATTAAGGCATTTGAGCTTGTTTCACGAAATAAAAATAGCGCTGTATTAGAAATTCTTTCAACAACTCCTTTTGACCAAACATGTTTTCAAAAACAAGTGACACAAATTAAAGAACTACCTAAAACATCTGACCCGAACCGCGACTTAAAACAACCAATGCAATATCCAACAACTACCAACTGGTTGGCAAATGTAGCCTAATCATAATTAATTTGGAGATATATGAAGTTTAAAACATTTCATGGCTTTGGATCATCCCTGTTTGCCCATAAATGCAATTAAGCTATAATTTGTGTGTGCATGCGTGCCCCCGTTATTTAAATGCTGATTTGGGATATACTCGGTCCACTTTTAATTTACTGTTTTTTTATCGTCCCTAAATAATCTTTGTGCATCAGGTTAACAAAAGACAGGACAAAAATAGGGGATTGTGTTGGTCAAATTTAAAAAATTGGAAAATGTATATCTTTGATGGATAATGGATTATTCTAGGTATTTACTCATTCGAAAAATGCAGGGTGATTCTGGCCAGCACCGTGAAAGATATGAAGACAGCAGGCAGAAGAATAATGTCAACCCTCATGAAGGATATGAAGAGAGAGTGCAGAATTGTTATGGTCAAATCCATATGAATGAAAAGGTGTTGCATATTTAGAAGTCATATTTGTTATGTGTAGCCGGAAATTGTCTTAAGAAGTCCCAAATGATCTGTGCAGGTTGACCAGGCAAATGGTGAGGGCTGGGAAAATGTTCACAAGAAGACTTCAAAGAGACAACAAAAGGTTGTCTATCATCCTCTCTTTAGGTCACTTATCCTTGACTCAAGTGCTGAAGTGTCTTATATAACTTCACCAATCTATTTTAGTTTTATGTAATATGTTATATGTTTTATTACTCATTAAACTTTAATTCTGAACAGGTACATATGGATCACTGGGACAATTACAAGAAACCTGCTAGTGAGCAAGACTACTCCAATGAGGTTGAGTATGGTGCTGACCTGGATCCCTTGGGAGAAGAGCTTGCCAACCTATCAAAAGCTTGTAACAAACTCTGGGAACTCGATGTAAATCGTTTGGTTCCAGGAAAGGATTACCAGATTGATGTTGGCGAAGGAAAGAAGGTGCACCAAAGGGAGGATATGGCAGATGGAAGCTTGTTTTCCTGGCTTAGTGAAGATGCTCTGCAGAAGCCTACTTTTTCTTGATTTTGTTCTCTTTTAGATAACTACAATCCGCACGAGGGATATAAAGAAGTTGTAACAGCTCAAGAACAGCAAGAGCAGTTGGCATTTGTCGAAGAGATCAGTAGAACTGCCCCTATAAAATATTTACACAAGTATCTGTCTGCAAAAGGTGTGGTTTCTGAAAGTTTTCAGGAGTTCAAGAGAAGGTTGACGAGCCTCTGGTTTGACCTTTATGGCCGAGGTGGTACATCTGGCTCTTCTTCCGCTTTCGAACATGTTTTTGTTGGAGAAATTAAGGAGCGTGGAGGGGGAGAAGTTTCTGGTTTCCATAATTGGCTTCAGGTAAAATTATTATCTACTCCACCGTTCTACTGACTGAGCTAGCAATTTTAATCTTTTTATTTTTCTAATAAATGGTGATCCAACCATTCAAATTAAACCCCTCTTCAACACCTTGATCTCAATTCTCAAAGACTTTCTTTTTGTTCTTTGTAGTTTTATCTGGAAGAAGCAAAGGGCAATGTAGATTATCAAGGATACATTTTTCCTCGAAGACGAGGACAAATTGTAAGTGATGATCTTGTTTCTTTCCCTCTATCTGTACATTTAAAAGGTTCTTAGATTTTTTTCTCTCTCCTTATCGTTTCTCAGCCCGACTCGGAGACTCAGCTCTTGACAGTTCAGTTCGAATGGAACGGCGTACTGAAATCGGTGTCGAGCACTTTGGTGGGAGTGAGCCCAGAGTTTGAACTCGCGCTCTATACTCTGTGTTTCTTTGTGGGAGGGGAAGACAACCACGTTGAGATCGGTCCGTACTTAACATCAAGTGCTATCGCATGGGAGACAAAATTGGGTCTGCTTTCCCAATGGCAGAGTGATGAAAAGTGAGGTAAACAAAAAGACATTCTTTCAGTGTGTAAACATAGTGTGAATGTTTTTTTTATATGAAAAAAACATAGTGTGAATGAAAAACACGACACATTATTTTAGGGTGGAATCCTTCCAGTTTCAGACATGTAATTCAAGATTGTTTTTTTTTAACTTCTTTTTTCTCCTTGTACCCCACCTTTTGTACCCCATTTTGTACACTGCAGGTTTGCACCAACATTTTGTATTGGTGTAAAACTAATTTTTGTTAACGCACCAACACTTTGTGTCCGTGTAAGTTTTTGTTAACGCACCAACATTTGTGTCAGTGTAAACCATCAAAATGTTTGTGTATAACTGCGGTGTACACATGGGGTATAGTTTTTGGTGTAAATGTAGCATGGTCCATACATATTTGACCGTTGTGCCATTCTTTTTAATGATGTGACTATTTCTTCTTTCTATTCTCTGCTTTTCTCTGTGCCGCTTTTCATTCTTGGCTTAAGTTATTAAATGGATATTGGGCAAAAGAAAGAAATTGAAAGGACCGAACAAAGAAAAACTCTCTCCATTCCTTACTTTTCGACTCAATATTTTAATTACAAATGAGGAATTATGAGGTAAAATTTTATAATTTTTGAAATTATTTTATTTATAAATTGATACATCAATAAGAAATAAAAATTACAAATAAAAATAACGTAAAAAGTTTTGCAAAATAAAATGTGACAAAAATATTTTATTTTATCAAATAATCAATGAGAACACAATTAAACAAAAGTTATCGAGAGAAAATAGAAAATATAATTATTATTAAAATCAGGACGTAGAGAGTATCTTTAAAATTTCACAGTCAACTTTTTAAATTTTCATCATTAAATATTAAAAAATGACTACATTATCTAGTTAAATAGAAATTAAATGATATGATCCGCACAAAGAAGAACCTCAATGTGGAGGAATTCATTGAATGGAAACAATATCATGAGAATTATACTCCACCCGTTCCTTAAAACAGTCCCTCTTTTATTTTTTCATTTTCCCAAAAACACCTCCTTTTTTGTAAAAAATGTCTAATATATTTAAATTGAGTTTTTACAATATACTCTATTCAATTTACATTGATATAATAAGTCACTTAAATAATTTGTCTCTCTTTTTTTCTTCGATAATAAGAGTATAATTAGAAGGTTAAAATGTGAAATTAAATCTCTCCCAAGTCAAAACATGAACTGTTTTAAGAAACGAAGGGAGTATATTACAAGATCAATAATACGGAGTATGTATTGGTATAGTAGAAGCTGGTGTTTGAGTTACAAGATGGCTTATTTTTATATATTGAATATATATTAGATTCATAGAATATATGAACCGAATACAAGCGTTCAATATATTGATTATTCATATATGGAACATCATACTAATATTCAGAGAAAACGTATTGATGCATTCTTTATTTTCATATTTTGAATATATATTCGATTCACATATTCATAATTATATCTATAGATCATCAATTCATCATAATGTAAATTTATATGGCTTTCATTACTAGCTCTACATTATGGGCAGTATGGGTCACCCACAGCACATGGGCAATTGATGGAAATAGAACTACATTCAGGATTTATTATAATATCACAGAATGTGCCGCATGCTTCTACTAAGTCCATTGGATCGTCCAAACCATGAAATCGTAATACATTGACTTCGTAGCACAATCCATAACACTTGCAATATATTTTCCGGTCACATTCACTTACCACTCCATGCAACAATATTAATTCGAAAAGTAACATTTTCACTAAAACGGTCATAATTATCTTGTGAGGATTCAACATATGTCTGCTCTCAAAAACAAAATTATGCTTCATTTAGAATGTATCTTTAATGAATCCTCAATTTAAAATTTTCACATATGAAGATAAAAAATGAATAATGCCACTATTTAGTGCTTTCTCTGAAAAAAGATTGATATTTTTGTTTTGGACAAATCAACAAAGAAAGCAAGTGATTTTTTTATTTTTTGAAATGAAGGAAATATTACAATAGATGACTAAGTTTTTATTACCCAGCTTGAATTTTTTTTAAATGTAATATATATGCTTTGCATTATAATCAAAGCTATAATCACGACCTTACCTTATAATCACTAGTGGTTAAAGAATTTATGAGTGTTTGGATAGCAATTCAAAGTTTCCTAATGAAGAATAGATATCTTGAAGTTACCAAATTTACACAAAATTAATCTATGAATCAATATTTTGTTGATATATATATATATATATATATATATATATATATATATATATATATATATATATATATATATATATATATATATCCGACATTTATATTCTTATAACTTAAAAAAATTAATTCTACATTAATATATTACAAATTGATGACCATATACAGTAATAACAGTATAACTCATACTCCGTATAAATTAATAACGTTAGGTCCCAAGTTTTTTTTTGTTTTAAGAAATATTAGATTAAGACTTTGTTTGAGAACAATATTATTCCATCCCTTTCATAAAATAGTTTCTTTTTCGACTTTTAATAGAAATAAGGAAAAATTACCTAAAATAATTCTAACTTTACCCGGTCTTTCAAAAATAATCTCACCTTTTATTGTGATGCATAATAATCCAAACTTTATTGAAATTTGCCAGTTTTGGGTCGCCCTTAAGTTTCTAACGGAGGGTTAACGGAAATGCCGGTTTTAGGCAACAAAATGAAAGTTGGGATTATTTTTGATGAATTTTTGTTTTTTAATTTTTTTTTTAAATTTTTATTTAAATTTTTTGAATTACTTTCAACCTCTATTTTTTTTCTTTTTTAAAGATTATTCTTACCTTAGAAAAAAATAGATATAAAAAACAATGAAAATGAAAAAAATAACTAAAACCATACAAAATTAATCAAATAAATAATGTAATCAATAGAAATTAAATAGAAACTGGTAAGAAATAAAATAAATATATACGGAGTGGTGGATTTTAACATTTTACACACTATACGGAGTCTTAGGGGGGTGTATTCAATCCAAACTCTGCAGGATTTTTTTGGATTTTAAAAGTCAGTGGGTATTCAATCGGGATTTTAAAAAATCATTTAAAATCTAGGTGTATTCAATTCAGATTTTTAAAAGTCATTTAAAATCTGGATGTATTGAATTTGGATTTTAAAAATTCTATCTAAATCTAAAGATATTCAACATTCCATGAATTTGTAAAGATTTGTATTCTACATGGATTTTAATGGATTTGAAGGTAGAAATTTCAATAAAAAGTTTATGAAACAAATCCCTACTCCAAACAAAGGATTTTAAGAATCCAAGTCCGATCCTCTCTTTCGTGGGCATCAAGGTCGTCACTAATGGTGTCCGGCGGCGGATCTGTCGGAGGAGTGACAGCAGTTCGGATCCGGATCCGGTGGCGGATCTGCAGGTTGAGTGGCAGCAGTTGGTGTCTGTCCATGTAATTCGGCATGGTTTCCGTTCTTCTTCTTCTCCACCAACGAGTTTCCGAAGATCTGATTTTTGTCCTTTGCTGAAGAATCCCAGAACCATGGTTGCCGTTCTTCTTCTCCATCAATGGCGGAATAAGTTCCATACTTTTCGCTGGGATTCTCTCCTTTGCACAGGGGTCACTGCTCTTCACTTGCTCATCAGTTGCTCGCGTATATGTCTAGGGTTACTGGTTAGGATTCCGTCTAACAAGGATTAGGCAAATTCTTCAAAGCAGGTCTTGGAAAAAGTCTTGGAGCAGGTCTTGAAATTGGAAATCCGATTGGTCTTTTTGAATGCTCTGCTTTTCTTTTGCTGCAGATCCGATTGGAGGTTTTTACGGAAGTTTCTTACATATTAGTGTCTCTCCTCTTGGCGTGGAGCAATAGGAAATCTACATATTTTTTAAACTCTATATAGATTCTACAAATTTATCTAACTCTACATGGATTCTACAAAAAATCAACTAAACTCTGCATAGATTCTACAAATTTTTCAAATCCACTAACTTTTTGAAATCTAAAAAAATCCTATAAAATCCTAATTGAATACACCCCCCTTAATGTACTAGTACTACTTATTTTTTAAAAGAAGAAGCCGTCCGGTAAAGTTGGAATTATTGTAGATAAGTTTTTTCTAAAAAATAAGAAGTGATATGTTAATACTTTATATAGTGCATAAAATATTAAAACCTACACACATATTCAATATATGTAAAAAGTGCATATATTCAATATATGTAAAAAATAAAAATAAAATTAAAAGTTAAAAAAATTAAATACTAAAAAAATAAAATTTAAGATTTAAAAACTTCAAAAAATGAAATGAGAAAAAAAGCAAAAATCATCAAAAAAATTTATATTTATAATTTATTATGAATTAAATGAAATTAAAATTTAATACTCCATATAGTAAAGAATTAAAGATTTAGAGTATCTCACTTTGGTGTACTTATATCTTTATTGATTTTTTTCCAAATAGAGTAAATGCATTTTTCTTCTAAAAAATACTACTCCAAACTGGTACTGTGAACAGTGTGGGGCACGGTCACTGTGAGTGACCCAAATGGGGGGCACTAGCTGGCCACTTATCTATGAGCTCCTCGCCAAAAATGATGGGGTGACTCTCTGACTCTTCCCCGCCATTGTCATCTCCGGTTAGATTTTTTTTCCCTTTATCTATGAGCTCTGTTTATCAATGCATGCGATTGATCTTTCTTGGGTGTTTCTGTTTTCTTATAAAATACTTGCAATTGGTCCCTTGCTGATAAAAATGAGTTTTTTTTTCTTTTCTTTTTTGGGTTTGAAATTGCATTTTGGTTCAGTTGATGAACTTCAGTTATTGGAATGAGATGAGTGTGTGGGGTTTTTTTTTTGACATTTTCCGTTGGGAGGTTTGCTTTTATGTGTTTAATTGTTTTGGAATTTATTTTTTATTGGGCTGATTTGGGTGTTTTGTTTTGTTACTTGTTTAGGTACAGAAAATGGATTTTAGTAGGAGGATATATACGAGGAGGCAGTGGGGTGACTCTTGCAGGGAATGGAATGAGGAGAAGAAGAGGAAGAAGAAGCAAACCCAGACCAGCAATATTGGTTGTCCTGGAAAAGGTGACAGCTTTCCAATTGTAGTGGCCATTGATGAAGAAGATCAAGAAGATGACAGTCCCGCGGATGAAATTCTTGAGGGAAAACCCGCGGTGAGTGTAGAGGAGGAGGAGAGTGATGACGAATTAAAGAAGAGTAAGAAAAGGAGGAATGGTGTCATTGGAAAGAACAGTAGTTTTCGTGGTCCCGGCTGTGGTGAAGTGTTGTTGAAATCTTCCAAGAATGTGAAAAAGGGGTTGGTTGTGGAAGAGAATATCGGAAATGGTAGTGTTGATTCAGAAAAAGAGGACGAAAATCGCGTTTCTATAGATGAAATGGCGGGGAAAATTGTTGGGGGAAACCCGGTGGCGAGTGTGAAGGAGAAAGACTGTGGGAGCAGTGTTGAAATGTTGATGAAATCTTCGAAGAACGTGAAGGAGGGTATAATGGGAAAGGAGAACATTGGGAATGGCAGTGTTGGTTCAGAAGGTGAAGGCGGTGACGAAGCGCATGATCATGAAATGGAGGAAGAGGGATATGAATCTCGTTGCCATACGTCAAATGAGAAGATTTCCAATAATGGTGGCTGTGATGATGGTGATCATGTTCCATTCTTGGATAACTGTTTAACTTCAAGAGAAATAATGTTGACAAATGGGGTTGATGATGATGATGGGATGGATGAGGGCGATATGGGTAATTCAATGGAGAAGAATGATGAAAAGGTGGAGAAGAAGATGGAATGCTCCAATGGTGATGGTGCTCGTCCAATGGCTGTTGAAGACAATGAAGAAGAAGAAGATGATGTCACTTGGATTGCGAAGGAAGACATTGTAATCAATTCAGATCACCATCAACGGAGGCTTGACAAGCAGATGAAAAAGAGCAAGTGCAATGTAAGGAACAACAATGCCCTCTTCGGCATTGCTTTTCGTCTCAGATCACGTTCGGCCTCCCAGTTTACAATCAAGGGAAACAGCAGGGTTGATTCAGAAAACGAGGAAGAAAATCGCAGTTCTAAAGATAAAATGGTGGGAGAAATTCTTGAAGAAAACCGTGGGGCGAGTGTGAAGGAGAAAGATTGTGAGAGCAATGCTGGTTTTGTTGGTTGCAGTGATATTTTGCTGAAATCTTCGAAGAACGTGAAGAAGGGTATAATGGGGAAGGAGAAAATTGGGAATCGCGATGTTACTTCAGAAGGTGAAGGTGAAGAAGTGTATGATCATAAAATGGAGGAAGAGGGTTATGAGAAGATTCCCAACCATGGTGGCTGTGACGATGGTGGTCGCTTTTCCTTCTTGGATAGTCATATAACTTCAAGAGTAATAATGTTGACAGATAGGGATGATGATGAGGGCAGTAAAACATATAAGTTCAAGAAGAAAATGGAATGCTCCAATGTTTGTCCAATGGATGCCCAAGACGATGAAGATGATGATGTCACTTGGATTGCGAAAGAAGAGTTTGCTATCAAACAAAAGATTGACAAGAAGAAGAAGAAGGGCAAATGCAATATAAGGACTGGGTAAAGCGCACTTAGGCATCGCTTTTCGTCTAAGATCATGTTCGGTCCCCGAGTTCACAATCAAGAAAAAGAAACCAAACAAGAACAAGAACAACGAAAGCCCGATAAGGTCCCACAATGGAAAGAAACACAAAAATGTTAAAAACAGTTCCCCTGCTTCGAAGGAAGAGGAACCAAAGAAGCTTTCATTCTATGAGGCCATCAGAGAGGGAAAACACGCAGAGAATAACAACGGCAAGAAGAGAAAAAGAGTGAAATGTACTCACAGAATGAAGATGTCGAAATGTGGGAAGAAAGATTTCGAGCTCAAGAAAATGATTCTGGACTCACTCTGGGGGGATGCGGGCATCACCAAGAAAAAGATGCCGTTTTCCAAAGATAACGTGAAAGGGCCATTGCCTCTCAAGTTCCGATTTGAGGACGAAGATCCTTCTCCACCAGAGAAAAGCAAATGGGAGAATGAGATCGAGAGCCTCTTCGCGGATCTTCAATCAAGTCTTGAGGAAGTCAAAGAGAGCTTGACCACTGAACCCATGGTAGGTTTCAATCAGAATGCTTTAGCCTTTTCATGCTTGTTGGTTGTAAACTTGTAATCAAGATTTGCATTTTACAGAATACTCATTTAAGCATCAACCAGAACAAGAACCCATGTATAAACAATCCCATCCATTTGTTTTTATTTTAAAAAAAAACTGGTTTTCCTTGTTAAAATGTGCAGGCAGAAGATGATTGCAGCAATTCTGAAGAGAACGAAGACGACCCTCCAGCAGTCTGCTGCAAAAAGGGGAAACACTTCCTGATTTTAGATGAGCAGATTGGGCTGATTTGCAAGCACTGTTCATTCGTGCACAGCGAGAGGAGGTTCATCCTGCCCTCATTTGTAAGCCGTTGGCCTTTCGTGCTTTGCTCTTCTATTGACTTCACTGATAGTGTAAAAAGATATCATTTTTCAATGGCATTGTGCAGGCCATTAAAACTGGTGGGAGACGATACGCGAAATGCTTTGATGGATACGACCATACCTTTGGTTATGGCCTTCCCGCGTCTGGGGCTGCTGGGAGTCCCCATTGTTCTTCAATATATGATGGAGGGTAATAATACATTACAGTCATTTATATAATCTCCCATTTTCTTGGAGTCTACTTGTAATAGTTTATTCATGTCTTGACCCTTCCAAGAATGACTCCTCCGGTATATAAGAGTATAAAACCTTTCTCGAGACTACAACCACAAGCTTCAACTTCTGGTTGAGTGAGTTCTTTACCACATCAACCAAAAGCGCTTTTGCTTGAGTTAGTTCTTTAACGACTCAACCAAAAACTCAAGTTTGTGGTTCTACATATTCAACTAACACACAATTTGTTGAACATGCAACCAGAGGGACAGTGTGGGACGTTCTTCCTCGGCGTAGCAAAGAAACGATGTATCCCCATCAGCGCGAGGGGTTTGAGTTCTTGTGGAGGCTAGGAACATCGCGGGTGACATTCACGTTGAGAATATGAAGAAGCTGGCGCCGGACGGTGGGAAGGGGTGCATCATTTCGCACGCGCCCGGCACGGGGAAGACCCGCCTCACCATAACTTTCCTCTTCTCATTCATGAAGCTCTTCCCCACGTGCCGTCCCCTCATCATAGCCCCCCTCAGCATGCTCCTCACGTGGGAGGTGGAGTTCAAGAAATGGGAGGTCGACATCCCTTTCCAAAACATGAACAACCACGCGTTGTCCGGGAGGGAATTCGCCCACGCCGCGGATGGATTTGCCCTCCCCTACGAGCCCAAGGGGTGGGAGTCGAAGCGCGTGCTCAAGCTCTGCGCGTGGGCGAAAGGGTCCGGAATCTTGGGCATTTCCTACCGGCTCTTCGAGCAGCTCGTGAGGGTGAACGAGAACCGCGAAGACGACCGGGTGAGGAAGATACTCCTCAAGGTCCCAAGCTTGGTGGTGCTCGACGAGGGGCACACCCCGAGGAACGATGGGAGCCTCCTTTGGAATGCACTCTCAAGGCTTGAGACGCTGCGCCGGATCATCCTCTCCGGAACCCCTTTCCAGAACAACTTCGACGAGCTTTACAACACGCTACGCCTTGTGTGCCCGAAGTACGTTCTGAAGAGGAATTCGGGTAAAAAAGTGTGGGAACGCCTCACGACCTCTATCATGGAGGAGGAAAAAAACCCGGACGTGGGGGAGCTCAAGAGCATCATTGCCCCTCTTGTCCATGTCCACAAAGGATCTATACTCTTAGACCGTCTCCCCGGGTTACGGTCCACATTGGTGTACCTAAACCCAACTCCCCTGCAACAGAGGATGTTCCTAGTCACCCCACAGAAAAAGTTCTTTGAAGAGGACAACCTGATGACTAGGATCTCCGCCCACCCTTCCCTTGTCAAGGACGTCCCGGGCTTCTCCGAGTTCAAGCCCGAAATGGAGGCAGTCGAGCTTGACCCGGACGCTGGCCCGAAGACCGAATTCGTGTTCGCGCTCGTCCGGTTAAGCCACTTGAGCTCAGAGAAGGTCATAGTCTTTAGCCAGTACCTTTCCCCCTTGGACCTCCTCAAGAAACAGATGGAGGCAGTTTTGGACTGGGTGGAGGGGAGGGAGGTGCTGTACATGGACGGCGACGTGCAGTGCAAACAGCGCCAGGTGGCGATCAACACGTTCAACGACCCGGGCAGTGAGGCGAAAGTGCTTTTGGCCTCCACAAGGGCCTGCTCTGAGGGGATAAACCTCATAGGGGCATCCAGGGTGGTCTTGATGGACGTGGTTTGGAACCCGTCGGTCAAGAGGCAGGCTTTGAGCAGGGCGTACAGGTTAGGGCAGACGAAGGTCGTGCATGTTTACCACTTGATTTCGTCGACAATGGAGGCCAAGAAGTTCAGCTGGCAGGCCAAGGACTTGCTGTCTGAGCTGGTGTTCTCGGATGGTGGGGTCCGCGGCGGTGGCAGGAGAGGGGAGGGGCTCCGGGGGTCGGAAGATAGGATCTTGGAGGCCATTGTTCGGCACCCGAAGCACGGGAGGATCTTTGATCGGATGGTTCATAATCCTAACGAATCCGATTCTATTGACACATTCGACTTTGTGGAGTAGAGATTTGTTGTTCTCTGCAATTTTGTCTCTTTTTGTATGTGTACAGTGTACTTGGTGTATTGTATCCTGTAACATTTTCTTCTTTGTAATGTTAATTATGTGTACTCATTCAAATAATGCCTTGACTTGTGTCTAAAAGACTCAATGCAAGGAGTACAGTAAGTACACAAGCAATTCTATTTAAACCATAGTTTTCAGAACCGAATCAGTCATCGAACCGGTCAAGGCATTGATTCAGTGATTTACTGGTCGAACCAGTGGTTCAAGTGGTTGAACCAGTGGTTCAAACATTTTTAATATATATATATATATATATATATATATATATAGACACACACATACACACACTTTTCATTGACTTTAAAAAAACTAATACAGAGTATATGAGTAAATAAAATAATATAGTTCCCCTATTTATAAATAAAGAATTGATGTTTGACTAGATTTATAATTTAATTTAATTTACTTGAGTTGTGTCATTAAATAAAAAATAAAATTTACTTATTTAAAAAATTAAAAAATAAAAAGTGATTTGATTTTTAGTTAAAAAACTATATAGTATATTTTAAAAGTTTTGATAGAGAATATTTTTTATTAAAGAATATTAAAGAAAAATAGCATAGAGTACACACAAGCCATTGTGGCGGAGATGGTTTGTGAAGGCTCTTTTCAGCCGTGTGATCGTGTGTTTGAATCCAAGAGGTGTGTTTTTGAAAACCTTCTCAAAAGAATTTGAAACCCGGTTCCGGCGGGTTTTATCCGGTTCCATCCGGTTTTCAGCGGTTCAATGCAGATACGGTCTTGTTGCCCGGACTGGACCGGTTTGGTGTGTCAATTGCACCTCGTAAGCATAATTAACTTTAAAGTCAAAAGTTTTGACTTTATGCTTACGAGGTGCAATTGACGTAGGTGGGGTGATGAGTTTGGGTCGGGACTTGGCGGGGGGTTTACCGGAGGGGTAGGAATCATCAATTTTATGAACGGAGTTCCGTAGGGGGGCAGTGGCTTCCGTGGCCACTGGATGGAACCTGACCGTTCTTTAATAGGAATAACAACCGTTTTAAGAACTGAGAATCGCTGGTCCTAGAAATGAAAACATGTGTGTCCACCGAGAATCGATGGTCTTAGAAATGGAAACGTGCGTGTCCATCCCTAGCTACACGTGGATTTGGTGCACAAGTCGTTTATATTGTGTGCGAGTTGGTTGTAATTTAGATCGAGTGATATTTATTGTTAACAAATGTATAGTTAAGTTTGCATTGGGTTAAGTTCATAGTTTTAAAACCGGACCGGTCGGTTCAGACCGTGAACCGGCAAACTAGTGGTCCAACCGGTCCGGTCCGGCCCATTGGATCGTAACCTGCTTCAAACCGGCCCGAACCGGTTTGAACCGGCCGGTCGGACCAGTCTGCCCATTTTTTTTTTTGCTGATTTTTTCCAAAACATGCTTCCATGAGGGTTTGAACCCAAGACCTCTTAGACATTTGGTTGACTTCCTAACCATCTAAGCAATGGTGCTTTTTGTTACAAGTTCACATAATTTTTAATAATATTTCATAATTACAAAAAAAGATTGTATATAAATTTCCTTTTCAATTTTATAAATATAATATTATATAGCTATGAGTCAAACACAAAATCATTGATATTATTGATACTATTGCAAAATGCAAATTATGCAAAGATTTCATTTTTTAAAATATTAAACAACTTATTTGAAAAAAATAAAATCAACTCTTCATTTAAAATTCTTTTATATTTTTTTAATGTGTAAATTTTATTTTTTAATTTTATAAAATAACTCAAGTATATTAATATAATATTACTTTAATGTTATAAATTACTTTTTTTAAATATTTGTAAATGAGAATGTGTGTGTGTCTATATGTATGTATGTGTGTGTGTCGTAAATATATATACATATACATACACACACAGATATATATATATATATATATATATATATATATGTATATATATATATATATATATATATATATATAATTTTTAAATATGTTTAAACCACCGGTTCGACCAGTTGAACCACTGGTTCGACCAGTAAACCAGTAAATCAGTATCTTTACCGGTTCGGTTCTGAAAACTATGGTTAAGTTCGAGTCAATGTGCTTTAATTTGAGTTAAGTTTTGATACGATTAAGCGAAGAAGATTGTTTGTTTGGATACGAATTACTCGTAGGTCAATATTGATTTGGATAGTTCTTTATTAAAGTTTCAGATCAATTTCGATCTTTTCGAATATAAAAGTAAATTTGTATACCCTCCATGTTTTGTCAATAGTTTCAGCATTTAACTTTATAATTTTAAAAACATAATCTGATGACAAATCCTAAAAAACTAATGACAATAGTTAACTTTAATATTTTTAAATGTATATAAAAGGAACTCCGTAGACCGTATTTAAAATACTAATTGAAAATTATTGTTGTCAAAGGCTAATTGCAAATAAAGTCAAATGCAGCAGCATTGGTCTTCACTCTTCCAGTGTGTGTGTATTGTGTAACCAACTTCATCGTCCTATCCAACGTTAAAACCCGACGCGAGGAACTGGCGGTGACAGCTCCGCCGCCGTCCTTCAGACTTCATTTTCACGCTGCTGTTCCATCTCCGACCAACTCCGTTCGTCATCAACCGTCAGATCTCACTCTATCTTTATAATTTGTATTGGTTGCAATTACTGTTCTACTGTAATTCTGTGATATTTCCCCTTTGCATTCTAGGGTTTTATTTGCTTGCACTAAGAAAATTAGGGAAATTGGTTTGATTTTGACTGTTAATTTTTTTTCCACATCAAAGTAGATATCAAACGGTGATTGTACTGGCATTGGAAATGATTTCTCACCTTTAATTTTTTATTTGAAAATTTTTACTTTTCACTGTGATTGTACTAATTGCCCCCTGATGATAAGCAATTCCTATTTCCCTTTCAAAGAATGTTTAGATTGTACTGTTGGAGTCATATTATTAAACTATTAATTCAACACCTCTTTTTTATCTTCGGTGCACAACAGTAGGCATACTTGAAGTGGAAAACGAAGGGACAAAATGTTAGGTATGTATACGGCAATATTACATGTGTGAAATTTGTGTCTATAAATCAGCATTGTTACCCCGTTGCACGTGTTGTACTATGTAATGGAGGAGTATATTTTTTCAGCGTATAAGTGATATGGGAACTGCCTTGTTCAAAGTAGGTAATGGTGATCAGATTCCTGTAATGTTGTTTTGGGGTGGAGAAATGGTAAGCTATGGAGATCACAAGTCTGTAACTTTTTCAGTGCCCTCAAGAGCTGTGTTTCTTGAGTCGCAGCAGCAGGCATGATGAGCTTATGGCAGAAGTGCACACTGCAATGAACACAAGTGAAGATGACACAAAGCTCACATTGTTTGGAAGGTACCCATCGATGCTTCCGGGCGGGCAAGTTCTATTTGTTTCTGTTCCGCTCACTGACAATAAATCCTGGCTGTGGTTTTTGGAAGCAACATCAGTTTTCCAGCCCGTGCATGTGTATGTCGTTGCTGAAAACATATCAAATGGTTCAAGTGTCCAGGAGAATCAGAGGGTTGTGCAGGGAGGACCTCTTCTTAAGCGTTGTGCTAATGGAGGTGGTTGTTCAAGGTTGGGAGCTAATGACAACACTTTGGATGTTGAAGGTGAAAACAGAGCCAATGCTGTTGACGAAGAAAGAGTGAGGAAGATTCGTAGGGTTTTACCAGTTAATCCGCTTCCCAAGCACAACACCCGCAAGGCCAGTTCTTCACATGATGACGAAGATGCACTCAATGGTGGCAATGCTGCTGCTACAGCCGCTAGAGATGAGCAAAAGAAGAGAAGGTTGGAAGTTATCCTCAGTCAGTTAACTCCTCGAAATTCTATGCGGGTGCTAGAACAAGTGAAAGATGTTAACATTGATAGTGCTGAATGTCTTGCTGCTCTGGCTGAAATAGCATGCAGCAAAGCTGTGATGGATCCTGCTTTCTGTGAGATGTTGGTAGATAATTTCACTCCTCTTTACAAGATGTTGCCGGTGTATTTCAAGGATAATAAGGTGTTCAACTTTACGAGTTGTCTTTTAGATTGTTGTCGTAAGGAACTTCAGAGAGGCAAAGGAGATGTAGCCTTTGCAGTTCACGATGAGTGGAGACGTAAGAAATCAAAGTTGGGCAATGTAGAATTCATTGGGAAACTATACATGAAAAAGCTGGTAGAAGAAGGAATCGTGCATAGTTACAACAACAACAACAACCCAGTTAAATCCCACAAGAGTAGGGTCTGGGGAGGGTGTGTGTACGCAGACCTTGCCCCTACTCGAAAGTAGAGAGGCTGTTTCCAAAGAGACCCCCGGCTCAACGTCGAAAGTTGCATTGCTTGACTAACTGCTACTTCATTAATTAAAGAAGCGCAGACAATTTAGAGATCCATTTTGATTTATTCCATCCATTTTGAAGTGCATAGTTGTATCAAGAAAATACTATGGTAGTATGAAAATCCAGATGAGGCAGATATTGAAGTCCTTTGCAACTTGATGTACCAAGTTGGTGAATCCATGGATAACCCTGAAGTTAACAAGCCAACAGATATGGATATGTATTTTGAAGAGATGTCGAAATTGTCAAAGCACCCAAATTTGTCTTCTAAATTGAAGGATATTTTGGTTGATTTGGCTGATTTGAGAAAGAACAAGTGGCAGCATAAACCTGCATACCCAAGCCACCTAACCCTGAATATCAAAGTGATGGAGTGCGACTCAGAACCGAAATTTACTCTCAAAGTCAAATCGTCTGACACCATCTACAATATAAAGGAAATGATCAAGGCCAAGGAAGGCTTTCTGATGTGCAAACACAGTTGCCCACTACAACTTGCAGAACAACTGCACCATATATCTTCACAACATGCATTAGTTTTCAGGACTCGACGGGAAAAAAGGTTGTCTCAATGAACAAGAAACATTTTTCAGGATTTGACGGGGAAAAAAGTTGTCTCAATGAACAAAGAGAGTAGTAACTAGGATCGGTGCTTGATGATCTCCATGCTCAAATTATAAATTCATGTCGGTTTCGGTTCCTCGATGTTGCCTTATTGTTGCGTTATTCCCATATGTGTTTATTCATATATATGTTCTTTGTATATGTTAATTAACGTGTATCCATTCAAGTGACTTGACTTGTGTTTAAGACATGGACCTCCTGTGCTTATTTAGTTAACATAGGATTTACTTAGTATTTGTGTTTATTTAATCAACACCATAGTTGTGAAAGTTTTATTATTTGTATTAGCTCCTTGTGCACACTGGGCACAGACGGTCTTTTTAAAGATTATATTGAAATTATACGGATTTACTTCCCTCACAATCCTGTTGGGTCGGGATGTGGGGACGCCCGGTGGGCGTTCCACCTTTCAATGCATAACACACATGTTTCTCCTAGAAGTAAAGACTCAATTTTGTCCCAACTACTTCCTCTTAAGCAATAGACTCAAATTCTCAACGATATGAGTGATGTTTGGCGAACACTATAGTTTTTACATTGAAGTTATACTCCGTTTTTTGGACTTCCCATAAGAGATTTTGTGAAGCAAAAAAAAGAAAGTCTAAGCATCTCCAACCATCCTACTTTTGTTTGCTAAAAGCAATAATATAGCAAGTCAACTCATTTTTTTCTTCTCCAATGAGTGTGTTACATTTTAGCAAACTTGCCAAAAAATTAATTTGACTCTCTAAATATAACAAGCTCTCCAAATTATAGAAAGTTAAGAGTTGTAGAATGTATTAGCAAGTCATGGTTGGAGAATGGAACAAAATATCACTTGTAATATCACTATTCATTTGTTAAAATATAAAAATGGCAAGCCAATATAATAAATAAGGTTGGAGATCTAAGAGGCGGCCTAACTCAATAACCATTCAAACCAGCGACCCTTTGACTCTCTTCTTCAAGATTATGCGGAATAAGAATAGACGCGCAGAAAAGGATACTACTCCGTACTACTAATTCACTTTACTTTCCTCGAGCAGAAAACCTTTCTGAACGTCCGGCAGCCGTGAGAGCTCCGTCACCGGCATTCTCCCTTCTCCACTTCCGACCGGCTTCTCGCCACCAACCGTAAGATTTCAATGCATTTTTACAGTAATTTAATTGTAGTATTCCCTCCGTCCCAGAGTATTCGTCCAGTTTTGACTTTTGGAACTGTTCATCTAAGCACTTTGACTCATCAAATTCTCTCAATGTGTAAGCCTAAATATAGTCATGTGTGATCTTGTTTGATTTGTCTTAACATATAGATTATTAATACTTGGTCCGTCCCTGAGTGTTTGTCTACTTTTGACTTTTGGAACTGTTCATCTAAGCACTTTGACTCATCAAATTCTCTCAATGTGTAAGCCTAAAAATAGTCATGTGTGATCTTGTTTGATTCGTCTTAACATATACTTGGTCCGTCCCTGAGTGTTTGTCCACTTTTGACTTTTGGAACTGTTTATCTAAACACTTTGACTCATCAAATTCTCTCAATGTGTAAGCCAAAAAATAGTCATATGTGATCTTGTTTGATTCGTCTTAACATATAGATTATTAATATATAATTTTTATAATTTTTTAATATACAAATTACAAGATAAAATGGATTAAAGAAGTGCATTGGATGGTGTGCAAAAATGAAAGTGGACAAACACTCAAGATTTGTTATTGACCTCACTTCGGATGATGAAAACGAAGACAAATTCAATGTTGGCGATGATGGAAGAGTCTGGAAGATTAGTAGGCTTTGGAAGCACAACCCTAGCAAAGCCAGTTCTTCATATCGGGAAGACGAAGGTGCACTCAATGGTGGTAATGCTCCTACTACAGCTACAGATACCGTTGTCACTACAAATCCTTCTCCCACTGCTCCCCAACCTTAAACTACACCGGTTTTGTACTTCCCCTTGGTGTAAGTGGTTCCTAATAATCCTAAATGATTTAAGTCTAGTTGTAATGTAAAAGTATTATCTTTCTATATTTACTGATTCATTTCAATTACAACATGTAAAGATTCTGTTGCTTGAGAGTTGTCCAGACTTCGCTACGAGGTTTGCAATGAGGATGCAGCAGACTTCCCCGGCACAACCAAGAATCTGCTTATGGAAGGGTGTTGAAAGTAGAAAGAGAATATTGAAAAAGGACGTTGAAAATTCTATGGAAGACATTCAAGTATGTGTGTGTGTGTGTAGAGCTACTGGTTGTTCAAAATGTGGCTGAATAGGTTTTCGAATTGTGTTCGAAACATGGTTGGTCGAACCTTGATTGAAAGATCTGTCCAATGAATTTAAATTTTCTTTTTGTGATTGCAGATTGTGCAGAGCATCCTATGTCCTAACAAGTTTGAGGCTATGTCTGAACTCTGAATGGTTTAGGATGTTCCATCCCATGCAGTCCGCGCCTAACCCAATCCTCGACGCATACGTAGCTTCATTAGGTGATCATCCTATTCACATCCCAGTGTCTAGCAAAAAGAAAGCTCCCAAGAGGCAGAATGCTAAGGCAACAACTCCCAAGAAGAAGCAGAAGTGAAGATAGGACGTGGAGACTCTATTTGGCGATTTTGAACTGAAGTCGTTGAAAATGTTCGAGGAACTATTGAAAAAGCTGACCTGAAAATTGAAGATGTTGGCAAGGAGCAGAACGAAAAAGGTGGACAAACCTTTTTCCAATGTAAGAATGAGGTTAATATAATTTATGTACATTTTGTAGTTTTCCACATGTTCCTTGACATGCTTGGTTTTGGTAAAGCATGTCTCCATCATTCAAAGAAGGAACTGTCCAACAATCCCTGAGTGGTGTACTGGATAATGCCTGAACACAACTACTTGTAACTTGTAAGATAAGGTTCTTCATATGTAGCACCTTTATTTTGTTTTTGTATAAAGGATGTGTGCCAACCTATGGTTGAGTTAGAAGTTGACGGCAGAATAGATCAACTCTTTACTCTTGATTTGGACACAATTTATAAACAAATGCATTTATGATGTGTTGGTAGTTTTTTTTGTTTGATATAGTAGTTGTCTATTTCTATCTATTATGGGTGTGTTGAGATTTGAGGAACTTATCTCAAAGAAAGGTAAGATCAATACCAAACTTAGTGCAGAACACTTCTTAGAACGAACCTTCTTTTATTTTGTCCACTTAAAACCCTTGTTTTTGCATGGAATTTACGTTGATTCATTTCTAAAACTTTAACATTGTAGCTAAGTACAATATTAGAAATGGAAGATATTCAAGGAATGAAACTCGTAATACACTCATGAACCAATCTAATGCCCATCAACTATAAATATAGTTATTAATTATAACTTCCAACCTCGTAGGCTTGAACATAAAAACCTGCTTACCCCCACACCAAAAAGTCAACCCCAATCCCTATTTGTTCCCGACGATTTTTGCAAGATAGTAATAATAATGACAATATTAGTCCCTTAAAAAAATGATAATATTAGTGATAGCAATATGAATAACTTTAATGAGTAGAAATGAAATACTAAATACAATTAGTAAAGATTTTGATATAAATAATACTCCCTCGTCCCTAAAAGATTGTCACAATTTGACTTTTTAGGTGAAAGTATGACACCCTTTGGTCGTAAATTATGAAAAAGATATACTCCGTATTTAGTTATAATGTAAATTTTTTAAAATTAAATTTATTTTAAAATATCAAATTTTTATAATATTTTACTATTTTAAATTATATTTAATTCATAGTCAAAGAATTCTATATTTTGACCAAAAATTTCAAACTTTGATAATCTGTTTAGAGACAAAGAGAATAAATTCACAAATAAATAAATAAATAATAAAAACAAAAATTAATGATTTTTTTCTCCCAAAACCTCTCATTCCTTTCTGTTTCCTTTCATCCTTTCCTTTTCCTCCTGGTCTCTAAACCAAACAGGCCCTAAAGTTAAAAGTCAAAAGCTAACTCTAAAATGAAATGCTTGGTCCGATTCGACCAGCTCACCGAATCCGCACCGTCTGAACGTGCATCGGCGGTGACGGCTCCTCCACGGCGCCACCGGCCTTTGGCCTTCGTTTTTACGGCGCTTCTCAAGCTCCTGCCTACTCCGATCGCCAACAACCGTTAGATTTCACTTTACCTTTAATCGGAGTAATTTATATTGTTAGCTTATAATTTGACTCTGCGGTGATCACTTTACCTTTATACGGAGTAATTTATGTGCTCAGTTTTACATCGCCGGGATCACAATGAACTTCTAGTTTTAATTTATTTCTTATTTAGTCTGGAAAAAACTGCATTTTAGGGTTTATTGGTTTTACACTTTACATGAAATTGAAAACCAGGTTCATTAATTACCTTACAACACCGGGTTGTTGTTTTTTCATTAATTACCCTTTCTTTATGAAAAAAATTAGTAGAAAACTAGGGAAATTGGATTCGTTATCACTGTAAACATTCTTTGATCGAAGTGGATATCTAAATGCCCACTGTGAGTATTAAACTTTTAATTCAACACCGTTTTTGTTAACCTTAGGTGCGCAACGTACTGGAAGTGGAAGGCAAGGGATAGAAGATGGCAGGTATTGTAATAGCAATATTATATTTGTATTAACACATCAAAGTTGTTAGCTTGTCGTGTTGAACTCTGCACCAGCCTGATGAAGGGGTAAATTTACAGCCTTTAACCGGTAGGGTGACTGCGGTTTTTCAATGTAGGTAATGCTAATCAACTTCCGGTGATGTTATATTGGGGTGGAGAAATAGTAAGGCACGGAGATCACAAGTCTGTAGATTGATTATTCAGACCTTCCGAAATCTGTGTGTTTCTTGAGTTGCAGCAGCACGCACGATGAGCTTGTGGCGGTAGTGCACAGTGCAATGAACACAACTGAAGATAGTTAGATAACACAAAGCTCACTTTGTTTGGAAGGCACCCGTCGACGGTTCCAGGAGGACAAGTTGTGTATGTTTCGTTTCCACTCATTAACAAAATTGACAAGGTAGACATAACATTTGAACCAAATTGATCACCTTAAGTCCCAACCCCCCAAGAATATACTGTGAAATCACTTTAGATTTGAGAAATAAATGAAAACATTTGGAAGTCAATCACTTCCATGCAACTGGGCATCACTAACTGGTCTGAATGTCTACTTATCAAACCCTAAACTTTGAATCTGCACAACTGAAAAGGGAAGCATAAAAATGCTTGCCTAGCGGGGCAGTACCTCTACTAGACGTTCCTCTGCGTGAGCGGGGATTTCCCTTCCTGGGACCCGCACCTTTATAAGTGTAGAATACCTGCGATTCAAAGAAATGGTGTCATATATTCTTTCTTCTTTGTACAGAGAATCCTTTCTTTTGAAGCATTGCAAATTTGTGAAAATCAGTATGAACCATAAACACTCACTCTGCACTCGTAAATAGGTGCTCGTGCTCACTAACAAACACAAGCAGGGCCTGGAAGGGAAATAAAATACACCATAAGTTGTTTAGGAAAACTATACCTGCCGTTAGGCTGTTGCAGCTATAAAGAAACGATTTGCTAAATTGGCAAGAATTATTACAGACTATTTATTACTTACCTCGAATGGCATGTTTAGGAGATCATAATATGTACGGACACGATCTAAACTGAGCTTCACTGTCAATCGAGGGAATGGCGGTAAGAGCCTACAAACATGGCATAATAAGAAGAGACCTTTTAGCCAAGAATGAAGCTGAATCAATCATGCCTAGAAACTTAAAAGGTTGGGGACATGAGGGGAGGGGTGTGTGTGCGTGTAAATAGAAAGGCAAAACAGACAATGAGGACCTACTCTAGTGCAATCGAGTTGCAACATATCTGTTGAACCCCAAATAGGTTGATAGATTTTATATCCGTCAAAGCTTAAAAGCCAATGATTTGATTGTCAGTAAATTTGGATACTCCGTAGTACAAAAAAACTACAGTTGAAAAAGAAGTAACAACAATGAATAGATGAAAGCGGAAAGCAGACCTTGATGAAGGCATTTGCCTAGGATTTTCTGAGTTACAATGGGCCCCTAAGGTTTAAGAATGTCTTAAGCTGTATAGCTATCATAATCCATTTGGGGTATTGTCTTGGAGGGTAGACTTTGGAGGGAATAGTTTATATGTTTATAAGTAGAAGATTTCTACAAACAGATAAGCAAATGATTGAAATGTTATACCACTACATATTATATTATTTTTTCAATTTTTATAAACCTCAAATTTATATGAAGAACTCAAGAAATACTAAAATCTCTAAAGCCCTGCCCTCCAAAATTTTATATCCAAGGTCTTCTTATCCCCATAAAACTTAACTGCTGCTGCTGGAGCACTAGAGAAATTTGACATTTACCAATGATGTCAATGAGATTACATAATCCTCTGAGTCTTGGTCATCCTGGTATTCCTTAATCGTCATTTCCTGCTCAAATGTACATATTTTATTGCAATGCAAATAGCCAAATATTATGCACTCTGTCACACAATTAATGCTCTACTTGCCTGTTTCAACAATCACAAATTTAAGTTTCATTTTCTCTTCGGGAAGGAACATGCGGTTCATATTATTTTTCCATCCGCATAAATTTCAACCAAACAATTTTCACTTTATTAATTACCGTGGCCAATCAGAGTGCCATAAATCTGGGAGTGTGGGACGAAGGGCTAGGTTGCACGGGTTCGCCTGTTTGGTGCCGCCTCCCGCTCCGGAATCGACGCGGGGACGGATTCGCCGGCGGGGACGGGGAGTGGCGAACCGGAAACGCATCTACAGGTTCGGAATCGTCAGCGTATCCAATACCAACGGATCCAGAAATTCTGAGACGAATCCGGGTCGAATCCAAAATTAGTAGTATTTTTTTTTTAAAGATTTCACCAAATTTGATTAGGATTAGGAAAGTACTCCCTCCGTCCCATATCTTTCTTCTCACTTTCCTTTTTAGGTCGTCCCACTTGATTCTTCCTGTTTCTTTTTTTGGAAAATAATTTTATCCTAAAAGACTAATTTACCCTCTTTTCTTTTTTTAGCCTTGTTTTTGAAGTCAGCCCCTATTCCCCTAACCTCTCGTCAGGTCCCCTTCCACTCTTTGTCTTCAAATTTTCTTTCTCTTCTTTCATATACACTTTCTCTTCTTCATCTTCGTACATACAAACCCCTCCCCCAGTCCTGTTCTAAAGAGCTTATTGTTACTCACTGTTTGAGATAATCGACAATTTCCAAATTCTCGAGGATCATGAACTATAATGAGATCTTCATTCCCCTTCCAAGAAGATGTCAAACAGTCTGCAAAAATCATAATGGTTCTACTAAATAACAGAGCATGAAGTCGATTTGACTCAAAAAGAAATCATAAACATCAGTTTGCTGTTGTACTCCATTCACCTGGACAAATACAAAAGAAAGGCAGATAAATTAGTGACTACACTAAGCAAAGAAATCTACAAGTGTGTGATTCTGCAGACAGAACGGGTGAGATAAAAATCACAAATTATAAATCGGACAATACAGCAGGCTACAAGAGAACTATCATTTCCCAAATATTAATTTTCTTGATCCCAATCCAGCATGAAACTACACTTATTTAGGGAAAAGATAACTCATGTCATTATCGACAAGAGTTCTAACCTGGACCAAAGAATTGCAATAAGCAAACCTTTTAACAAGAAAACTCTTCCATTATAGTGGCTATTTAGGAACACGGGTCTTTAGCAGTCTTTTGCTGCACTTTGACTTTGCTCTTCAATGCTGCAGTTTTGTGACTTTTGTCTTTGTTTATAGCATCCTTTGTTTTTAATTTATGCACACAACAATATCTTGTGCTGCACTTTGACTTTGCACTTCAAAACTTTCATCTCCTACCCACCCTACAGTCAATATCTACATGTGTGTTGTACATTCTTACAATTTATATGCCCCTTCAAGGTCATCTAGATCTTAATCTTAACTACAATGTGTTCATGAATCAACTATGGAAAAGACTCTGGCCAAATGTATTTCATTTTGAATTGTAAAATCTTGATGTCTAGGTTTTGAGAATTTTCAGCTCGCAAAGCACAACCATGAAATTAGATGCTAGTAAACCACAATAACTCAAAAGAATATGTAAATTTAAGCAAATACACAAATAGAGATTAAAAACAAGCATAGCACGCACCTCAAAGTGCGATCCAAACGGGATGCCAAGGTTCTGGTGTACAGCTTCGAACATCTGGAATAGGGAAATAATGAAATAAGTGAAAAACAAAATAAGTGTAGAATTGTATTATCGGAAACACACAACATTATTGAGTGTTCATGAAAAGATTATGATAAGAGAAACTACCAGGGTTTTTTAATGTCATGAGAGAACATGTTAAGTGACTGTTGAAATACCTGTTCATAACCTTCATATTCAGAATTCAGTTTGACTTTTTTTATTCAAATTGAAAAGGAAAAATGGGGATCAGAGGATTTCCTCAAAAGGGTAGGCTACACCCAAACCCATGGTTACATTTGGATCCCTCTCGCTCTGTAATATATACCTCGTACGTCAGGTACGTGCGCGCAGAGTATATACATATAAGTAAAGCAAAACCTAGTTCATCACTCGAACTATGGCCACAATAATGTTTGGACAAATTAAATCAAAACAATGCTAACACTTAACTCTAAAATAACTGTTGATATTCTTAAAGAGGCTGTTGTTTTTGTTGTTATTATTATTATTATTTATTATCAAATATTATTTACATCTTAGCTTTCTTCTAGCACATATTATGTTTAGACCGACCATGGTGTCCATAACCATATAATGCCTCATTTGATCATACTCCTTTCTCTTTAAGCATCAAACTTTTCATCATCAAGAATTCTCACTTCTTCTCACCACGTGGTCCACAAACTTTTTAATTACAATAGTCATAGCCAAGGTAGGAATTTGGTTCATCATCGAGAATTCTCATATCTACTGTAACCCAAACTCCTTTGCCCTAAATTTGGAGTGTGAAATTTAAAACTTAATCCACACGAGAAAATATAATACATATCTAATTTTAGACATTCGATGCTCAACCATGGTGCATACCTGGGTATTCACTTGGCAAACCTCAGAAAGTTTTAACTTTGGGCAGTGCTTTTAGAGCATCTTTATATGCCTTCAGGCCAATGAACCTCTTGAAAAGGTCTATGCTGTCATCTCGCCTATTAAAGTGTTATTATAAGTATTACATTCAAATGAATGTGATTTCTACTATTTATTCTTAACATAAGAGTATGTTCATACCATTTCTTAAGGGATTCAAATGTTGTATGAGCAGTGTCCACTTCAAACATTTCATCAAATCGAGAAGACAGAGAAACACCTGTTAGAAATCCACATCAACTTATTGTCGGTTAATTCAATAATTCTTTTTCTATGTATATAAACTTTGCTAAATAATATACTACCATTAAAGGCAGTAAAATTAACCCTTTTTACAATAATTATTTGGAAATGCCTAGTTTCTAAGAGGGACATGATTTCCTTCCCTTGGTTTGTTGCAAACTCTTCCCACAGTGTAAGCAGCATAAGCTTCATTCTATTCAAGCAATCATTCAAAATGTTATTTCTGTGTATCTTTAAATATTTTTTCATGCGGATTACTTACTCATTAACAATGGTGAAATCATGTGCTATTTTTTCCTGTGAATCCAACTGAGATGTACACTCTCGGTATTTTTCTATGACAACAGCCATGAAATTTGTATACAAAAGTACAGATCTGATGCAAAGTGGTAGTAAACAACTGTATATCTATATAAGAAAGGAGAAATTAAATGACTTACTTATGGGGGTTTTACTTGCACTAATGCCGTAAAACTCATTAAATGGTGTCAGCATCTCTTTTACCTCATCTGGTATTTTAATCTGTTCAAAATCTGGAACTGGGTCAATATATGTCTGTCTACTAATCATCCAGATGTATTTATAGTGGGGAGATGGTGATGGGACATTGCATTTAGTCGGCATCATAGCAGCATTTGTTATTATATATATTTTATGGATATCCAATACTCAATTAACTTGATCAATGTCTCCACTATTCACCATAGTGAGAACCTTCATGCCCTATTATTTTAAAATAAATACATAAAATTAACATAATCAAAAGCCTGGTTTTGTAATATTCTATGTTTAGTTCATTTATGATATAAAAACACTTACTTAATGATCTTGCAATACATAAGGTCTATACTTATTTGGACTGGACCTCGAGTCTCTAATGTTCCGCTTCTCAACAACTCTAACTCTGCATGTCCATTCACCTTTGTTATCTTTAATATGGCTAATCATTTGCACTGTTGTCATCCCTGTAATTTTATTTTAAAATAAACGGTATATTAACACAAGAAGACATTGTTTGATAAAATTCATTTATTCAAATTCAGTAAAACAAATCACTCATTTGTAGTCAACACCACATGGGACCGAACTGCTTTGGATTGGAACCATATTATTTTAAAAAAGTGTATTAAACACCTCATTTTTAGTAAAAAAACACTCTTCGTCATGTCAGACCGTGATGAGAGTCATGCTTTGTTCACTAAAAAAACTGAGTGCGAAGTCCGATCCCGCTCACTTAACTTTGTATTTGAATTTTAATTAATACTCCCTCCGTCCAAAATTAAAGTTCCCGGTTTGACCGAGCACGCATATTAAGAAAAAGTGTAAATGTAGTTGACTTTCCCAAAATGCCCTCCAACCCCTCACTAATTCGTTGGTCCCTCACACTTCCCCTACTGCGCAGAAAATACGCCCAAGCAACAGGAGAGGATGAGACGGCTGCCTGGCTGCTCCAGCGATACCTCTCGTCGTCTCATCGTTGCTCTACGGTGTGACCTTCGCCGGCAGCCTTGCTGTTCCACCTTCACCTCCACCAACTTCTTCAATTTCAAAAAGAAGAAAGAAGAAACTTGGGGTCCCTAACTTGGAGTCATCAGATCTGTAGAGATATGGTACCTCTTCATCAAATCTGTGAATAATTAAAGCTGACGTTGCAGGGTGGAGGAAGAAGAAAAGAAAGAAAGAGAGATAAAAAGAAGAAGAATAAAAGATTGAAGAAGAAGAGGATGGGGGACGGGAGAGGAAAGAAAATAGAGAAAAGAAAAAACGAAAGAGGAGGAAGAGTGGGGAAAGAATAAAGAAGAAGAAAAGGGAAAAAGCAGAATCGGAAGTAAGAGAAAGAAGAAAAGAAAGAGAAGAAAAAAAAGAAGAAGAGTGGGGGTGGTTGCTGCCCTGGACTCGGAGAAAGGAGAAAAGAAAAAGGAGTAGGGAGGGTAGTAAAGACCTTTTACCATAAAAAAGTTTCTAAAAAAGGAAATGGAAAGTTTATTTGTGGACGGACGAAAAAGGAAAGAGGGAACTTTAATTGTGGACGGAGGGAGTATAATTTTAATGAATAAACATTTATAAATTTGTCTGATCCCTACAAGCAATGATTTTAAAACCGGACCGGACCTGTCGGTCAGATCGCGAACCGGTAAGCTTCCCGGTCCGGTCCAATGTCAAAACCCAGATCTCTATTGACCCGCTGGAAACCGGAAAACCCGGAAAAACCGCCGACCCGGGTCAACCCGTCCTACCCGCGGGTTTATAATATTTACGCTTTTTTTTTTTGTTTTCAAAACTCAAAAGCAGATCTGTCTCTTCACGATCTTCTTCCCTGTTCTCAGACTCTCTCTTCCGCGGCGAACTAGTGAGCTTCTCACAATTTTAGGTGGGTAGGTTTTTATATTTTTTCCTGTCAATTTTAGGTTTAAAGTTTTTAGGTAAAGCTTCAACCACTATTTATCATTTACATTAAAAAATTTTAAGTTTTTAAGGCCAATTTGTATTTCGTTTTTTACATGAATTGCTTGTAATGTTTAAGTAAATTTTGCTGCAAATCTTTAGGTCTCTTTTAGGTTTGTTTTGGTTCTCTTTAGGTCTGATTTTGGTGTAAATGTTTTGTTGCAAATTACTCCGTACATGTTTAGGTTTTGTTTAGGACTTTAGGTTCGAATTAAGTTCCTTCTGTAAATTTGAGGTTCTGCAAATTAAATGATTGTTTATGTTTTGTTCTGCCAATGTTAATGTTTAGGTTTTGTTTAGGTTCTGCAAATGTTTAGGTTCTGTTTTTAAACTTTTACTAATGTTGTAATATGCCATAAAGTATTTTAATTTTAATTGTAGTTTATGCCTACAAGATAGAACAAAACAAATTTTCAAAGCAATAAATATTTAGAACTGGATCAGCTCTATGCAAAAAACATGTAAAATAGAAGTTCAAGGTATTGTATGCTCTATATCTTCACACCTAAAAGATGAGTTCCACAATTGCCTATGGTAATTGTTATCTGAGACTCTAGGAATATACATAAACAATTCTATAATATGCAGTTTGCTACTCTAATTCAATCTGACAAAATTTGATCGCCCTATTCTTGTGGATTTCATACATATGGATAATTATTGGAACTATAAATTCATATAATTTTAAAAATTATACTAATATTGACTTCCATGACATAATAAAATACTTTTAAACACAATCAATTTTTTTAAAAATTAATTTAAAGAAAAGCTGCCTACTAAAGAACATGATTGTTAAGCCCTAATGGCATGATAAAGCTTATTTAAATTCAGGAAGAACAAAAAAATGGTATTCAAACATTTCACAACCTCGAAGGAGATGTGCTAAGTTAGTGCGTCAACCCAATGTGTATGAAAGTTATTTGCTTCCCTTATAAAACCATAATAAAAAGCACATTTGAAAAATAAAAGATGAATAAAACCTATGCACGATAGTCAATACTTCCTCGTATGACACTACATTTGTTAACCTTTCATGGAATGAGTTTTATGGGTATCTCACCGCTGTGGTTCACGGATTCAGTTTTATTAATCTGTCTAAAAACTATTTTAAACTGCCTCCAAAATGTGAAAAATCAAAGGGGTGGGAGTGAATGTGGTTCGTTCTACAAGGCGAGGGGGCTGGTGTTTGATTCTGGGCAGCCAAATGCCACCCAACCTCCTCCTCCTCTTCCTCCAAGACACAATAAGAGCCACAGAAAAACAAATTTGAGATTAAGGTGGTGATGGAAATATTAAATCACACTCTCTAACCCCCTACCTTGGTTGGTTCCCTTGAAATTGGGAATCAATGTCATGGGATGACCCGAAGGTGTTCGGGTTCCCCGCTCATAGAATTGATGGTTCCTGCCCCCTAACCCCCCGATAAACCCTCTTGATCGCCCCGACCCGAACACACACACCCCACTTATTTAGGGAAAAGATAACTCATGTCATTATCGACAAGAGTTCTAACCTGGACTAAAGAATTGCAATAAGCAAACCTTTTAACAAGAAAACTCTTCCATTATAGTGGCTATCTAGGAACACGGGTCTTTAGCAGTCTTTTTCTGCATATTGACTTTCCTCTTCAATGCTGCAGTTTTGTGACTTTTGTCTTTGTTTATAGCATCCTTTGTTTTTAATTTATGCACACAACAATATCTTGTGCTGCACTTTGACTTTGCACTTCAAAACTTTCATCTCCTACCCACCCTACAGTCAATATCTACATGTGTGTTGTACATTCTTACAAGTTATATGTCCCTTCAAGGTCATCTAGATCTTAATCTTAACTACAATGTGTCCATGAATCAACTATGGAAAAGACTCTGGCCAAATGTATTTCATTTTGAATTGTAAAATCTTGATGTCTAGGTTTTGAGAATTTTCAGCTCGCAAAGCACAACCATGAAAGTTAGATGCTAGTAAACCACAATAACTCAAAAGAATATGTAAATTTAAGCAAATACACAAATAGAGATTAAAAACAAGCATAGCACGCACCTCAAAGTACGATCCAAACGGGATTCCAAGGTTCTGGTGTACAGCTTCGAACATCTGGAATAGGGAAATAATGAAATAAGTGAAAAATAAAATAAGTGTAGAATTGTATTATCGGAAACACACAACATTATTGAGTGTTCATGAAAAGATTATGATAAGAGAAACTACCAGGGTTTTTTAATGTCATGAGAGAACATGTTAAGTGACTGTTGAAATACCTGTTCATAACCTTAAAATTCAGAATTCAGTTTGACTTTTTTAATTCAAATTGAAAAGGAAAAATGGGGATCAGAGGATTTCCTCAAAAGGGTAGGCTACGCCCAAACCCATGGTTACATTTGGATCCCTCTCGCTCTGTAATATATACCTCGTACGTCAGGTACGTGCGCGCTGAGTATATACATAAGTAAAGCAAAACCTAGTTCATCACTCGAACTATGGCCGCAATAATGTTTGGTTAAATTAAATCAAAACAATGCTAACACTTAACTCTAAAATAACTGTTGATATTCTTAAAGAGGTTAGTGTTTTTGTTTTTGTTATTATTATGATTTATCATCAAATATTATTTACATCTTAGCTTTCTTCTAGCACATATTATGTTTAGACCGACCATGGTGTCCATAACCATTTAATGCCTCATGTGATCATACTCCTTTCTCTTTAAGCATCAAACTTTTCATCATCGAGAATTCTCACTTCTTCTCACCACGTGGTCCACAAACTTTTTAATTACAATAGTCATAGCCAATGTAGGAATTTGGTTCATCATCGAGAATTCTCATATCTACTGTAACCCAAACTCCTTTGCCCTAAATTTGGAGTGTGAAATTCAAAACATAATCCACACGAGAAAATATAATACATATCTAATTTCAGTCATTCAATGCTCAACCATGGTGCATACCTGGGTATTCACTTGGCAAACCTCAGAAAGTTTTAACTTTGGGCAGTGCATTTAGAGCATCTTTATATGCCTTCAGGCCAATGAACCTCTTGAAAAGGTCTATGCTGTCATCTCGCCTATTAAAGTGTTATTATAAGTATTACATTCAAATGAATGTGATTTCTACTATTTATTCTTAACATAAAAATATGTTCATACCATTTCTTAAGGGATTCAAATGTTGTATGAGCAGTGTCCACTTCAAACATTTCATCAAATCGAGAAGACAGAGAAACACCTGTTAGAAATCCACATCAACTTATTGTTGGTTAATTCAATAATTCTTTTTCTATGTATATAAACTTTGCTAAATAATATATTACCATTAAAGGCAGTAAAATTAACCCTTTTTACAATAATTATTTGGAAATGCCTAGTTTCTAAGAGGGACATGATTTCCTTCCCTTGGTTTGTTGCAAACTCTTCCCACAGTGTAAGCAGCATAAGCTTCATTCTATTCAAGCAATCATTCGAAATGTTATTTCTGTGTATCTTTAAATATTTTTTCATGCGGATTACTTACTCCTCATTAAAAATGGTGAAATCATGTGCTATTTTTTCATGTGAATCCAACTGAGATGTATTCTCTCGGTATTTTTCTAAGACAACGGCCATGAAATTTGTATACAAAAGTACAGATCTGATGCAAAGTGGTAGTAAACAACTGTATATCTATATAAGAAAAGAGAAATTAAATGAATTACTTATGGGGTTTTACTTCCACTAATGCCGTAAAACTCATTAAATGGTGGCAGCATCTCTTTTACCTCATCTGGTATTTTAATCTGTTCAAAATCTGGATCTGGGTCAATATATGTCTGTCTCCTAATCATCCAGATGTATTTATAGTGGGGAGATGGTGATGGGACATTGCATTTAGTCAGCATCATAGCAGCATTTGTTATTTTATATATTTTATGGATATCCAATACTCGATTAACTTGATCAATGTCTCCACTATTCACCATAGTGAGAACCTTCGTGCCCTATTATTTTAAAATAAATACATCAAATTAACATAATCAAAAGCCTGCTTTTGTAATATTCTATGTTTAGTTCATTTATGATATAAAAACACTTACTTCATGATCTTGCAATACATAAGGTCTATACTTATTTGGACTGGACCTCGAGTCTCTAATGTTCCGCTTCTCAACAACTCTAACTTTGCATGTCCATTCACCTTTCTTATCTTTAATATGGCTAATCATTTGCACTGTTGTCATCCCTGTAATTTTATTTTTAAAATAAACGGTATATTAACTCAAGAAGACATTGTTTGATAAAATTCATTTATTCAAATTCAGTAAAACAAATCCCTCATTTGTAGTCAACACCACATGGGACCGAACTGCTTTGGACTGGAACCATATTATTTTAAAAAAGGGTATTAAACACATCATTTTTAGTAAACAATTCTATAATATGCAGTTTGCTACTCTAATTCACTCTGACAAAATTTGATCGCCCTATTCTTGTGGATTTTGTAAAAATAATAAAGAATGCTTTATTGATTGAATGATAGAAGAGGAATACAAAGTATGTATTTATAGGTGGAGGAATATATTCTAGAATCCTCCACATTAATGGCTAATTATATAAGGTAATATTATATAATAATAACTCTAACTATAATAGGTAACAACCATAATTATAATATATAATATTAAACATATTAAATAATTGATATATTTAACATGCTCCCAACGTCCTAAACGGTGAAGATTGAACGCCAACTTTACTTGAATCGTAACCAGAATTGTAATCAGAAGCTAGAGGCATATCTTTGGCTAGAGTAGACTGAATGCATCCGGCCTGAAAGAGAAGAAGAAAGATTGCCGGGAAAGAGAAGTGAAGGCGCTGATGAAGAGAGGAGAAAAGCCGCTGCGAACAGACTCATGTTGCTGACGTCGAAAGAGGGAGAAGGTTGACGCACGCTGGAGTCGTGCGCGACTGGTTAGAGAAGAAACATAAGGAATGAGGTACTGCCGGAGATGCATGTTGACCGAAGATCTACCCACTAATTGTGCCTCATGTTACTCTCAAGTGAACAGTTGCAATCTTGGCGCCATGAGAGGTGTAGGAATTGATTTAGACCTCTTCTTTTTTTAAAGTCGTCGGACAACAAAAGAAACTAGAAAACTTTATAGTTTCAGGAGATGGTGAAGAATTTGGGTCAAAGGAAAACAGTGATCCGGCGGGCGGCGGTTAATGGCGGTGCCGCCCGCCAGAAGCGAAAGCGGAGAAATTTAGGTCATCAAGAACGGTGGCTCTGATACCATGTAAAAATAATAAAGAATGCTTTATTGATTAAATGATAGAACAGGAATACAAAGTATGTATTTATAGGTGGAGGAATATATTCTAGAATCCTCCACATTAATGGCTAATTATATAAGGTAATATTATATAATAATAACTCTAACTATAATAGGTAACAACCATAATTATAATATATAATATTAAACATATTAAATAATTGATATATTTAACAAATTTCATACATATGGATAATTATTGGAACTATAAATTCATATAATTTTAAAAATTATACTAATATTGACTTCCATGACATAATAAAATACTTTTAAACACAATCAATTTTTTTTAAAAATTAATTTAAAGAAAAGTTGCCTACTAAAGAACATGATTGTTAAGCCCTAATGGCATGATAAAGCTTATTTAAATTCAGGAAGAACAAAAAATGGTAATCAAACATTTCACATACCTCGAAGGAGATGTGCTAAGTTAGTGCGTAAACCCAATGTGTATGAAAGTTATTTGCTTCCCTTATGAAAACCATAATAAAAAGCACATTTGAAAAATAAAAGATGAATAAAACCTATGCACAATAGTCAATACTTCCGCGTATGACACTACATTTGTTAACCTTTCATGGAATGAGTTTTATGGGTATCTCACTGCTGTGGTTCAGGGATTCAGTTTATTAATCTGTCTAAAAACTATTTTAAACTGCCTCCAAAATGTGAAAAATCAAAGGGGTGGGAGTGAATGTGGTTCGTTCTACAAGGCGAGGGGGCTGGTGTTTGATTCTGGGCAACCAAATGCCACCCAATCTCCTCCTCCTCTTCCTCCAAGACACAATAAGAGCCACAGAAAAACAAAGTTGAGATTAAGGTGGTGATGGAAATATTAAATCACACTCTTTAACCCCCTACCTTGGTTGGTTCTCTTGACATTGGGAATCAATGTCATGGGATGACCCGAAGGAGTTCGGGTTCCCCGCTCATATAATTGATGGTTTCTGCCCCCTAACCCCCCGATAAACCCTCTCGATCCCCTCGACCCGAACACACACACCCCACCCCCTTCAATTGCACCCCCAAGTTAATTTTGACTTTGAAGGGGATGGGTGGAGGGGGGTTTACCAAGGGTAGGTATCGTCAATTTTACGAACGGGACACTGGAGCACCTCCGGGTCATCCCATGACATTGATTCCCAATGTCCTGGGAACCGGCCCCTTATATGTGTTGGTGATGTGTAGTCATCGGCCCAAAGTGGCCCACTTGTAGACAACTGAGAATTAGGAGACCAGATTAGGGTTTCGGCCGGCCCAAATGGTTTTAAGCCCAGTTTGCTATAACTTGTCAGCAAGAGTTAAACCCTAATTAGTTGTCTATATATATGATCTCCTGTACTTGTAATCATCATCACTCAATAATACAAACCCTAGTTGCCCCTGTGGATGTAGGTCAGATTAGACCGAACCACATTAAATCTCGTGTTCTTTCTTGCTTTCTATTCGTGTGTGTGTGTACTTTTGTTCTTAACAACTGGTATCAAAACATAGGTCACACACACAGATCTGCCTCCACTGCCAACCCTAGCGACTCTAGGGTTTCTGCCGACACATCAGAAGACCACCGAGATAGTCATCTGTTGGCAGTCCGAACAACCTTGCTGTTCAGTTTGCTGCTGCAATTTTCGAGGTCAGTTCTGGTTGTTTGTTTCAATCTGTTCTCACGTGTTCTCTGGTCAGATTTTGGTTACTCAGAAGAGATGATGTCTGAGGACGGAAAGATCAGGATAGAGAAGTTTGATGGGCAAGATTTTGGATGGTGGAAGATGCAAGTCGAGGACTTGCTATGTCAAAAAGATCTTCTTCCATGTTTGACAGGTCAGAAACCCACGAAGATGAAGGATGAAGAATGGGCTGACTTGGATAGAAAAGCCCTAGCCGTCATCAAGTGCACTTTGACAAAGAGTGTGGCTTTCAACATCGTGAAAGAGACCACTGCTCGTGGGGTTATGACAACGTTGTCAAACATGTATGAGAAACCTTCCGCGTCTAATAAGGTATTCTTGATTAGACAGTTAGTTAACACTCGTATGCGGGAAGGTGGTTCTGTTACTACTCATATCAATGTTTTCAATACCATTATATCTCGTTTGCTATCAGTAGATATCAAATTTGATGATGAGGTACAAGCTTTGCTTCTTTTTTCTTCTTTACCGGATAGTTGGTCAGGATCAGTCACGGCTATAAGTGGTTCAGCTGGAAACACCACACTCACGTTTGAGGGAATCCGTGATTTTATCTTAGGAGAAGACATCAGGAGAAAGAATACAGGTGAACCATCAAGTTCTCTGCTGTGCACTGAGGGAAGAGGTAGAAAGAAAGAGAGGAGAAACAGTTACAGGGGAAGATCTAAGTCCAAAGGCAGGAGAGGGAGTTCAAAGACAAGAAGCGACATCAAGTGCTGGAATTGTGATGAGTACGGACACTTGAAAAATCAGTGCACCAAACCACCTAGCGACAAGAAAGAGGTGAATGCTGCCACAACCTCAGATTCTGACGATGTACTAATCTGCTGTGTAGAGGACACAGTCGAGTCCTGGATTATGGACTCAGGTGCGTCGTTTCATGCTATCTCTAGTTCGAGAAAGATGAAGAATCTCAGACAAGGCAACTTTGGTACTATAAGTCTTGCTAATAATCAAACACTGGATATTACTGGGGTGGGAGATATTGACTTAAAAACCAACTTGGGAACAATTTGGACATTGAAAGATGTCAGGGTAATTCCCAAATTGAGAAAGATGTTGATTAGGTAAGTAGCAGTGTTAACTGCGTCTGCCCAAAACATCTTTGGGAGCCCTGCATTTATTCTCATACTTCTCGCTCTCTCATTTAGAGTTCTATTCATCCTTTCTGCGATTCCATTTTGTTGAGGAGTGCGTGGAACAGTCTTTATCATCCGAATGCCTCGTTCAGCACAATAGTCCATGAACTCTGTGCTAATGTACTCCCCTCCATTGTCCGATTTCAAACATTTCACCTTCAAACCAGTTTCAAGTTCAACGGCAGTTTTCCATTTCTTAAAAACATCAAATACTTCGTATTTATTTTTAAGAAAATAAACCCATACCTTGCGTGTGGCATTGTCTATGAAGGTCACATAGAATCTCGAGCCTCCCAGGGATTCAACTCGCGTTGGACCAAAAACATCTGAATGAATAAGCTCTAACTTCTGAGCTTTAAGTACTCTCCCCGTCTTCACAAAAGATACCCTCTTTTTCTTTCCATAAACACACGGTTCACAGAATTCAGATTCAACTTTCTTTAGGTCTGGAAGGTTTCCTTTGGCGACAAGCATTTTCATCCCCTTTTCACTCAAATGGCCGAGTCGTTGATGCCACAATTTGGAGAGACTCAGCCCATTAGTTACTGTGTTTGCATCTCCTGTAGTTGTCTCAGCCATGTACAAAGTACCCTGTTTCTTTCCCTTAGCAATTACCATACTTCCCTTGACAACCTTCCACTGTCCAGCCCCGAAGTGAACATTATACTGGTTTTATTGCGGGCCCCTACATTGATTTATATGAACAGGGCATGCCTAAGTTAGTCAGGAATTGAGTAGCGAATAGTTTATGGAGTGTGATTACTATCCCTCTGTCAAAGGGTAGTAAGATAATTTTCTGCTCTATTAAACTCTTCAGTAAAACTCTTAGTCTGTACCTGCAACCCTGATAAGGAATTTCGGCTCAATACGCGCTCAGCTACTTCCTCTGCAGAGTTTCCCCTCATGTTGGCAGTTACCTGCCATGAAATTTATCACGAACCAATTGTTTTTGAAACAAGTGAAATGTTGGGAGGAGATTTTACACACTGTGAATTGACCCAAAGCACACAAATGAGCCTCTAGCCTTTCAAGCTTTTCATGTGTTATATCTAGCACATCCTTACGTGTCAATGATTTCCTGCTAGCAACAAGGACCGCCTGTGCAGAAATATTAATCATAATATTTTATGTCCATCA
>OOIL02002380.1:0-39252 GCA_900332095.2 Cuscuta campestris
GGCAGACAAAAAAGGTAAAAGAGACAAAACTAGTCGGATAGAGATTATAATACATTGATGCTTGACTATGGACTTCTTACTAAATACTCCCTCCGTCCCACTCTCTTTGTCAACTTTCTTTTTGGACCAAATACCAAGGCAAGAAGAAGAGTGGGGTAAATTGTCTAAAATATCCCTATTGAGATTATCGGCACACTAGATAATTCAAAGTCGGAATTGAAGTTGGCTTCTCTGCTGCTACACGTTCCCCAGAGATTTTCTGCCAGTTTGTCATTCTCCCTTCATAAGATATCATCACTGTCGTCCTCTCTTCACCGGAGATTGTCACTGTCGTCCTCCCTTCAGATCTTCACCGCCACCCTCCCTTCACAGGAGATCGTCCCTTGCATCCTTCTTCATTGACGTAGTTCTTTGAAAATAGCTTTTGAAACATTCAGATCTTTGTTCCCTTAAAATAGATCTGATTCATACACATAGTTATTTAAGGCGTGATGCACACCGATGCACAAAGGGGCTCTAGTGCCTCAATGCGCGATGCGCTATTGATGCGCGTGCATCACGAACACAATGCGCGCGTTGAGGCATAAGTAACATAGCATCTATAAAATAGTAATAGTAGATATATAATGTTGAAAAGCATAAGAAAATTTTAAAAAGAAACCAAGAATCAGATTATAGACTTCATGGGTTTTATAACAAATTAGGAAAATGGTCAATCGCATCTATTTTTGTGAACCTCCGAACATACTTCCATTCGGGATCATTAGAATTTGGTCCTTCAAGTTCTTCAAACCCAAAATCTAGAGATTCTTCCATACATGAAACTTGAAAGAGCACACATAAATATAAATACAAGAAGGAAAAGAGGGATTCAGATCTAAACTGTGACTCCAATAGTCCAATCAGTCCAAGTCAGTAAGGGATAAGGAGTAGTAGGGCTTTTTAAAAAAAAACTAAATGAAGAGAGCTGTGTATGAATAGGAAGAAACAAAACTAAAGAGACAAGTAAAAAAGGCGGAAGGCCGGAAGCCTCACGATTATAAAAATGAAAAAAAAAGAACCTAAAATGTGAAGCAAGCAAATAGAGAATCTGAAGAGAGCAAAAGGAAAACCGATGCACGGAAGAAGCAAAGTTGATCCAGAGAGAAAAATCCCATGCGATGAAGTGGCAAAAGAAACAAAGTCGTAGAAAAAAACATAGAGACGAAGCAGAGAAGCAAAAATTTTGACTAAGTCAACCCTTAAAAAAATTTAAAATAAAAAATGTAATCCGTGTTCGTGATGCGCGCGTTTTATCGCATCCAGTCGCATCGCTTATTGCGCTGATGCGCAGGTATGCGCTCGCATAACGTACATCGCGTGCATCACCGTGAAGAATGCGCAAAGCCCTGCGCCTTGCATGACGTACCTCAAGCGCGCTTTTCACAACTATGTTCATACATGACAAAAAGAGAAAAAAGAAAAACAAAGTGCAAACAATCGATCTCTTCATCAATTCAACCGAAAGATGAAAGGAGGACACCATCTGTGGGAAAAGCTTAGGTTTGTTGCGGTAGCATCTGCAGTTACCGGAAAATAGATCTGACCAAGAAAACTTCGGATAAGCAACGATACAAAATAGATCTATTTCGCTGGAGTAGGAAGATCGGAGTTGCCTGAGAATAGATCTCTGTTCATTGATTGAAGAGGACTGAAGAAGATACTTTAATTCATATTCTGTAATTCTCAATTCGGCTAACATGACTTGCAAGGGTATATTGGTCATTGTACCCTTTAGTATTTTACCAAAAATAGAAAGTGGATGAATACACATGATAGCCCAAAAAGGAATACTGGACCAAAAGAGTGGGACAGAGGGAGTATATACGAAAGACAACATTATAGAACACATGTATCAGTACATATTATAAATCCAATATGTTATTTGATATTATGATACTCCCTCCGTCCCTAATTTGATTACAATGTTCCCTTTCATTCTTGTCCCAAAAAGAATTACAAGGTTCCAATTTTAACACCATTTGGACCATTTTACCCTCCCTTCTATCTCTCTATGTAATGATTTGACTCCTCCTTAATTGGGGGTCATTTGGGGAAAAATTCAATGATTTGACTTCTCCTTAATGTTCTCAAAAATGGAATGTTGTAATCTAAAAGTGGACGGAGGGAGTATGTAATTTATCTTTACCCTTGTTAAATATAAGAGATTATTATTACTAAAGTATTCTTCCAGTTTGACTTTTTCTAGTTAAATTAGATGAACTTTGATAAGCAATTAAATTAAAAATATATTGCATATTAATTAAATGAAAGATAAGTTTCCGAGAGTCCTTTGTGACAAGAGGATATCGATGAACGTGAAATGGAAGTTTTATGGGTTGTGGCTAGACCATGTATGTTGTATGGTGTAGAGTGATGGACAGTAAAGGATGCTCACATTTAGAGGCTACAAGTGGCAGTGATGAGGATGTTGAGGTGGACGTGTACGAGGATGGATATGATTCAGAACGAGGATATTTTTGGCAGGGTAAGAGTTTATTTCGAGGATAAGCTGTGTGAAGTGAGGTTGTTTGGATACGTCTTGAGGAAAGGCACGGATACCCAATGAGGAGGCGGGGGAGGCTTGAGTTTGGGGGCAAAATGTGGAGTCGTGGTAGACCTAAGAAGAGGTGTAAAGATGTGAGACATGACTTATGGGCTATGGCCATCAAATATCACTGAAAATATGACCTTTGTTTGTGCCTTTTACTTTTGTGCTTCTGTGCCAATAATTCATTTGTTGTTGTGGTCCTGTGTCTTGAGGTGGGATCTCTCGGAAACAACCTCTCTACTTTCCGAGTAGGAATACAGTCTATGTACACACCCTTCCACACCCCACTATGTGGATATTTAATGGGATGGCTATTGTTGTTATATTAATACAATGAAATAATTATTTTAAATATTTTTGCAAGATAAATCTATTGAAATTATTTTTGTATTAATATGCAATATAAGTTTTATGTAATTGATGATCAAAGTTTGTCTAGTTTGGGTGAGGGAGTGTTTGTTAATGATTTATGCTATATGTGATATTTTCATTTACCTTTAGTTGTTTTATAGATTGTAAAACAAATAAAACATTAATAAAATGTCATAAAGAATGAGATTTTTTTCTTTTTTTGGAACAACAAAGATTGATAATTGTTTAAGAGGGTTCTTTCCCATACAATCCATGACGACTTTGGCTTGGAGCAATTGGGCCAATTCTAGAAGGCATAAAGCGAAGTACATAGGTGTACGGTGCAAACACAATTCAGGGAATTAAATGATCGAGTCCATGCAAATTTTATCATTAAGGGACAATTTAGTGATTTACCACAAGCTCCTACACTCTGAGACATGGCAGTTTCGCTACTCATTCTTTCGGTGCTATTTCGCTTACTATTTCTCTTTACGGTCTGGTGTCAAATTCAGTGTAATGTTTACTTTTGTGATATAAATGTTGGCAGTTTTAGTTTAACTGAACCACCCTTTGTATTTGGCTAGGTGAATGCACTTCCCCATTGGGCTTAGGCATTGACGTTTTAAACCATCAGTGAGGAGTACTAGTCACGTAATAGTTGTCTTTTCGGGAGTCTGTAGTATTATAATGCATGTTTACTTGTCTACAAAGGAAAGAAAAATAATAGAATGTCTTCGATATTCTTGCACACACACATACAATTAGCTATTTTTTTACCGAAGGGTGATGCTATATCTCTTTTGGCATTACTCTAATGTTGGCCTACATCTTCTATTTCATCTTTTCAAACATATATGTATGTAGATGTTTTTTTGGAAATTCTAATGTACTACTGTATGTGAATTTACATATTGCTGTATTCAGTATTGCTAGCTATTGTATAGCAAGTAGAAGTCATAATTTCTAAATTCACTTGAAGATTAATGAGTTTGTTTGTTTGTTTGTTTGTTTGTTTGTGTAGCTTATGATAGAGCAATCAATGTTGGAATCAGATGAAGATATTGATGATGTTGGTACTTCTCCAAAGGAAGAGACGGAAAGTCCACCTAGACGTAATCGGCCCAAACGACAAGTGGAGACTCCATCTGCATAAAACTTCCACCTTGTAAGCTGTTTTGGATGAACAAAGTTTAAGGTAAATACTTCCTCTGTTCCGTACAAAACATCACGGTGTGACTTTCATGGAGTTTAAAAAGAAGAAAGAGAAACTTTTTGAGCCACATATTCGTTTCTTTAAAAGGAAAGTGAATTTTTTAATGGATGAATGAAAAAGTGAACGATGAAGTTTTTTATGGGACAGAGAGGGTTGGCTGTCTTGGGATTAGAGCTGTTTTTTATGTGTATTGAAGTTTTTTATGGATGAATATTGAATGTGGTGTTTGTGCAAATTTGTATCATTGAAAATAAAGCAATGAATTTCCATTGCTATTATTGGAACTCGAGGGTACTCCAAGTTAGTTATTCTCGTTTTGGCTAGGTACAATTTTTAATGCAAGACAAGTAGTTGACTTTTTGATTTTGTGCTTTTAATTATAAATAAAATTGCCATGGAGGGGTTGTCAAAAAATTGCAATGGAGTGGGTGCTTTTCAAATCATAGAAAATCACTCCCATTCAAATATTCAATAATTCAAAGTATCGCTCCAGAAAGAAATTGCAATACAAAAAAATGTAGTGAGTTATAAAATTAGTCTCGTTTCAGAGAAAAAAATAGTGTCACTTGCACAACTTATGCATTATATTTTTGGGGAAAAGATTTGTACTGAATTATCGAAAAAAAATCACAAGTCGGATTGTTCTATTTTAGAAAAAAGCAATTCGGATAATAGAAGATTATCAATAAACATATCAGAGTCTTGTTCATGGGAAAAAATTGCAATACAACAAAAAATACAGTGAATTATGAAAATAAAAGTTCCATTTTAGAGAAAAAATTATTGTGTTATTTTCACAACTGCTGTAATGTTCTTTTGTAAAAAAACATTTATATAGAATTATTGAAAATATATTCACAAGTTTTATAGTACCATTTTTTTAAAAAAATAATAATACTCCGTAGTATGGTATCAAAAACAATTGAAGTGTCACTCAAAAAAAATTGTACTCCGTAACTTACAAGAAAATGTAGTGTGTTATGAAGTAAATAAATTAATTCTATTGTGTAGAAGTAAATAAATTAGCTCTATTGGGGTAATATTGTTGATTGTATGCAATATAAGTTTTGGGACAAATAAGTTAAAGTACTACCTCCGTCCCAATTTATAGCGTCTGTTTCGGTTTATGATGTTTGACCGAAATTATTTTCAAATCATTTTATATGACAAATGGTATAGAATTAAAAAATAAAAATTACATATTAAAAAACTACATCAAAAGATCTACAAAACTAGTAGTGACAATAATATTTTATTTTATCAAATTGCAAACGAAAATAGGGAAAGATAGTGAATGAAGTTTGACCCTGTGAATAGTAAACAGACATTATAATTTGGGACGGAGGGAGTATTATTTTTCAACATTTTTTGAATTGTTCTGATCAGAATAGATTTGATTTAATTGGATCTGAATGAGTCTGATATGATTTGATTGAATATAATTTGATATGATATTAATCCTTTTGTCCCACAATATTTGGCATTTTTATTAATTATTATAGTCTCTCAATTCTTTTTTTATTTTTCTATATTTTAATTGATAATTTCATAAAATAAAATAATTTTAACATATTTTTGATATATTTTTGATGAGTGCAATTTGTAATTAAAACTTTAAAAGTACTAATCATACTGCTCTGGTCCGGCCGTCCGTCCGGGACTGCGTAAGGGCATTCAATCTGGACTGCCTAAGGGCATTTTAGTCTAAGCAAATTACAACGATTCTTTTTTTTTAAATGCCAAACGTCGTTAATAAAAGGGTTAAAACCCTATTACAGTTCACGCCGTAAACTTCTTATTCTCTTCTTACCTACCGCCTCCGTTCTCCTGCTTACTTTCTCTCTCTCTCGTTCGCGCGATTCTCAATCCATCTCCCGCCAGCGCGGCGGGCGCGCCATTATTCTCATCTCAATCGATCTCCCGCTGGCGCTTGATATTGGATCTAATAGATATCAAAAGTGTGCTTGAATTTGGTTTTGCAGGGCCTTTTATTTTCGAATTTTTCTCCTAACGATCTGAATCTGGTTTTGCAGGCCCTTTTATCTTCGAATTTTTCTCTTAACATATTTCTGTTTACAGCTGATGTTGCCCTTTTTGTTTTTTTTTGTGTGTTATTAGCGTGATGGTTGCAGGATTCAGAAACCCCTCTATGAAAATGTTTCGTCAGTATGACTTGCCTCCTCAAGGAAAAAGATCGCATCAAAATGTATGTAAATTTGATGTACATTTCATCTGCACAATTGATGCAAAATAGTGTAAATTCCATGAAAAAGCTATCTACTTTCATCTGGAAATTTGATGTAAATTTCGTTGTCACTTTTATTTGATTTTGGTATCTAATTCTCAAATTTGATGTAAATTTCGTTGTCACAACCTGAGTTTTTTTTTTGAATGTTGTTGGATAAGCTCTAAAAAAAATATGGTATTTTTTGAGATCTCCAATGAATTATTATCTGTCGCCACCTTTATCTGTTTGAGTTTCTTCACANGTTCATTCCTAACAGATCTGCAATGGATATGGACTATGCGCACTTTATGGTGACGGAAGGGTGCAAAGTGAAGCAGAATCCTGTGGCCAGGTCACCTTCGAGCGAAGCATATCAAAAGCATCTTGTAGAGGTCTTCAACATGAACCGGAGGATCCTTGCTTTTAAAGACAAACCACCCACCCCTTTGCGTGGGTTTCCGTACGAGGATTCTTCTGTCTCTTATGAGGCCAGACCTACAAAACCTCTTCGCCACATTCCTCAGGTAGAAAGGAGTCTTTTTTACTTATTCAATACTGAGTGAGTTTTAAAGTTGTTATTTATAGTTTTGATGATTGGTTCATTTTTGCAGACATCCAAGAGGACTTTAGATGCCCCAGATATTGTGGATGACTACTACTTGAACTTACTAGATTGGGGAAGCAGCAATGTCCTTTCTATTGCTCTTGGCAGTACTGTTTACCTGTGGGATGCTTCTCAGCGCAGAACTTCTGAACTGGTCACGGTTGATGATGAATTTGGTCCTGTCACGAGTGTGAAATGGGCTCCCGATGGAAAGCATGTTGCTGTTGGATTGAATAATTCTGATGTCCAGCTTTGGGATACCACGGCTAACAGATTGGTATGCTTCTTCTTAATTCTGATGTCCAGCTTTGGTTTTCTTTTCTTTCATTGATTGAATAAATACTGAAATTTCGTTATTCTATTGTTGTCTGATACTTGGGCAGTTGCGAACTTTGAGAGGTGGCCACCAATCACGAGTGGGAGCCCTTGATTGGAACAAGCATATACTTACCACAGGTGGGATGGATGGTCTGATTATCAACAATGACGTCCGGATGAGATCACATATTGTAAAAACATACAGAGGACATAGTCATGAAGTGTGCGGCCTAAAATGGTCTGCCTCAGGCCGGCACTTGGCGAGCGGAGGAGATGATAACCTTCTATATATATGGGACAAATCATCGACTGCCTCCCCAACAACTCAATGGCTTCACAGGTTTGAAGAACACAGGGCTGCAGTTAAGGCACTTGCCTGGTGCCCGTTTCAGGCAAACCTCTTAGCCTCCGGGGGAGGAGGAGGAGACCAGTGCATTAAGTTCTGGAATACCCAAACCGGTGCATGTGTGAGCTCAGTTCATACAGGGTCTCAGGTGTCCGCGCTGCTTTGGAACAAGAATGAGCGTGAGTTGCTTAGCTCCCATGGCTTTACTCAGAATCAGCTAACTCTCTGGAAATACCCATCAATGGTTAAGATGGCAGAGCTTAGGGGACATACATCTCGAGTTCTTTCCATGGCTCAGGTTTGACTGTCTTTCTTCTTCTTGTTCTCACAAATTTAATATCAAAAGATTGCTATCACGGTGCGTGGTGAAATATACTCACAGTCATATATTCGTTGTGCAGAGCCCAGATGGTTGCACTGTTGCATCTGCTGCAGGTGATGAAACACTAAGATTATGGAATGTTTTTGGAACGCCTGAAGTCAAGAAAAAGGTTCCCAAGTCCAATCCGGAGCCGTTTGCTCATGTTAACCGAATCCGCTGATGCACGATTCAATACATGCTTGATATAACCTCAGGTAAGGTATAAATTTAACCATTGCCTTCTCTAGCTATAGCTTTTCCCAGTTTGTGTGTATGCAATCTCGCATTCAATACTTTATGGAGTACTTTCGCTATATTATTATACTTTTTCTGTCTTTTTTTAGTGTTCCTGGAGACGTTCTAGAGGTCAAGCATTCTGTTCACTATCCAAAATTGAAACTTGAATGTGAAGGGAATGATATGCTTTGGGATGAATCTTTGATGAGGCCAATCAAATCACCTATTTCTAACAAAAGTTTTGTTCTTATCATTTCAGGTGCTGTATAGTATGCTCAGTTTTGCTTCTGACCTTGGATGGGCTTGTCAGTGTGTATATATATCTATTGTTCTTATAACCATATAATTAGAGTTTGCAATTTGTTTAGACTCTGATTTAGGCAACCTGTAACTTTTGTCATTGAATATGTATAGAGTATTTTTTACTTAATAAAGCTGATTAATTGAGTATTTTTTACTTGCTGATGTTCATCAGCTTGGGCTGGGCTTATAAATTTCTCTGCATTTTTATTCAAAAATTTGGCAGGTTGATTCATTCCATTGATATATTTGTCAATACAATTGTCTTATTTGTAAACGGTTCTTTGGCTTCTATTATTTGTTCTGCACAAGGTGTAAAATTAACAAGCATTGTTGACAATTTGCCTCACTGAGACTTTTCCACTCGAATCCTTTTATGTTTAGCAAATGTCAATCGTAAAAGTTTCTACCCAAATATGATTTCTAAATCTCATCTTCATTATCATTTCTACATCACTTACATATCGGCAATGTAAGTAAGTCCACCCTAGTCAACATTTTCTGAAGTGTAAGACACGAGTAAAAAAATGATATGACTAACATTGCAAGTTTTATGAGGATAGCGGAGACGCCAGAGCTTTCCTTCACGAAGTATCGCCCGCTACACGTGTTAGCAATCGCGCGTGCGTGTCGTGAAATAAATGAATCCTTTTTCTATTGAACTAAGTAGGAATTTATATCAGGAAAATAAGAAGAGAATAATGTGTTTGAATTTTACAACGGGGAAAATAAAATAAAAATAAAATGAAGTAGAAGGTCACCGGATGCCGAACGGAAAGAAAGGATAGCGGAGACGCCATAGCTTTCTCCTTCACAAAGTATCGCCCGCCACACGTGTTAGCAATCGCGCGTGCATTTCGTGACTTGCCGAGCCTGACGGACGGCGGCGACAGTGCGCGAGGGGTCCTTTCCTTCCTCCTCAAATTGCTTTTAACATACAATTCAATGTTAACATATATATAGTGGAAGACGAAAGGTCCCAAAACCGATGTGGGATACATGAGTTTCCTCCTTCCAAGTGTCCGATTTTGTGAATTAATTTCTCAATCATTCGAGCACCATTTTTTGTGTACAATATGTCAAAACACTCCTCTCACTTAGGAGATTATTTGTCCATAATTATTTTGAAAAAATAACTTTGTGGACCCCACCTAATTTACATCCGAAGTGTCCCGTTACAAGCCAAAAATTTCAAAAATCTCCCACATGAATGAGAATTGATTCATGTGTCACTAGAGGGGGGGGGGGAATAGTGAGACACGAGAATGTTTATAAATTTTCGCGGAATAAAAATCACATGGATAAAGTAAAGAGCGGAATTAAAAAGCGTAAGGAAAGAACACACCGATATACACTAGTTCACCACAACGTGTGGCTACGTCCAGTCTCCCAAGAGACTCTCTCGAGCAACACTACTTCCGTTAAGCTTACAGGTGCTTAACAAACCATTACAACCTGAGAACCGGAGTCCCACGAGCCTCAATACACTTGCTCGGAGATACCGCACTCCAAGACTTCAACCCGAAGGAATATGCCCTTCCTTCGTACAACCAAAGGAATAAACCTCCCTTAAAGTGTTCACAACACTTAACCACTCAAGAACAAAAACTCTCCTAAAGTGTAGAATATGAGTAAACTAATTTAGATCAAGAACACACTCAATTCCTCAAGAAATGGATCTAAAAACCTATGTAAAAAGTTTATGGAATGATGTAATGTAAAGCTATGAAATGTGTGAGGAATGGTTGTAAAAAGTATACCCAAAAGACCCCTATTCATACCCAAAAATGATGTGTAACGGATGAGAATTTATTGGGGTTTGTGGCATGATTTGTGGAAATCAAATCAAAGTTGGTTTACAGGAATTTGGCCTAACATCGATGTTCATATAGTGAACATTTCTGTTTTGGCTTTTACTTTCCTTAAAAAAATGGCTAACGGTCATCAAAACATCGATGTTTAGAAGTTTACATCGATGTTGGGGTGATTGACTTTCAAAAATGGAAAGATTTTGTCTTAAATAGCCCAATGGTCATTTGAAAACATTGATGTTCATCAATGAGCATTGATGTTCAAAAACCTACTTCCAAAAACTGAGAATGCCAACATCGCTGTTGAGAATTCCAACATTGCTATTGGGTTGGTTCGCCAGAACCATGGTTTGGCAGCCAACACCGGAAACCGATGTCAAAAACCAAAGTTCTCCAAAATTAAAACCAAGTGTTGGAAGCTCTTATATAATGTATTTTATGTATAAATCAAGTATAAAAACTTAAAAACCACGACATTAAGGTAAAAACCACGGCTAGCCAATTAAGTTTATGTTGTTTCACATGGTTTTCACCAAAAGACCAAAAACGAAAGGTGGTTTTTAACATGTTTTTGTTGGAGAACTATTTGGATATTCCCAGAAGTAAAAACCAATCATAAATTCTTAAAAACCACTTGATTGATTTGGACGCCAAAAACCAACGCCGATAACCAATTCCGAATGCTGATAACCAATGCCGGAAAATAAAGGTTATGATTTTTGAAAACTAATCATTTGGAAAACCTTTAAATGTGTTCAAACGCAAAAACCAAAGATAAAAACCCAAAAACCATTGGGCTAAAATCAATGCCGAAAAACGAACACCATAGTCGAATCCCGATAACCGATAGTTATGGTTTTGGTTAGGTAAGAACCAGGGGTTTTAGAAACTTAAAAACAATTTATGAAAACACTCATTTGATGCATGAAAAATATATTTTGTTTTGAGCCATGACATAGAGAAATTGAATGAGCTTGTTACAATAAAAACCTAAGTCTTTAGACAATGTCTTCAAAACGCTAATGTCGTTGTCTTTAGAAACGTCAATGCCTTTCTTGTGCTATTTGTTCCTTCAAAGAGCTTTTTCTATGACTTTGAATCTTTTCATTTTGTCTCATGTTCCCGATGGTTTGTCAATATCCAAACCAAAATGGAAACAAGCATTGTCATTAATAAAACATCAATGTGAAAATGCTTTCTAACAATTTATTTTTCTTTCTAAAATAGATGTTGATTCTTATGACATGGATAGGTTGGAAAAGAGTGATAACAATATGGAAAAAGACACAATAGACCAAAATACTATAAAACGTGATTTTGAAGCTAGTTTTGCAATCAGGTGTACCTTCAGGCAAAGAAGCCACTAACAAACTTATAGGGTCGTGGTTCTGGTTGAAATTAGTCTGAAATTATGACTTATGCTATACTGAAACATGTGCTTGGAATTTAAAAAAACATTAATTTCATAAATTACTGTATGTTTTCATGGATATTTACACGTGGCACAAGCATTTACTACTGGACCTCCTCCCTTGATCACAATTATTGCGAATCTCACCCTCAAGTTAGGTGATTTTGGGGTCTGAGAAAGCATATTTTAACAAATTCCAGTGGGATAAACGAATATAATGAGTGACACAATATTGAAAATGTTTGATATAATGAGTAATGTGCTTAGTTTTGGTATTTTGAAAAAAAAATCATGAATATGGTCTTGAAGATGTTTATCATTAAGTTTTTAAAAATTAAGTTTTTACTAAATTATCATTAAGTTTTTAAAAATTTTACTAAATTATCATTATGTTTTTAAAAATTACTAAATTATCATTAATTTTTTAAAAATTAAGTCTTGATAATTTTTTTACTAAATTATCATTAAGTTTTTAAAAATTTTAACTAATATGGTCTTGAAGATGTTTAATATTCTTATTTGTATTCTTAACATATTCCAAAAATATAAAACTATGTCATTCTTAAAAATCATATAAAGTATGACACTAACAATTTATCTTGCCATCTTATTTAATTATAATTACTGCTTTGTGCTCCATAGTTTTGTGTACATTCATGAAATTTATTTTCCTCTCTAAAATGCAGATGAATTTTTCAGAGGACATGGAGAGTGATAGTGTTGATTCTTATGCCATGGATAGTGATAGTGTTGATTCTTATGACATGGATAGTTTGGACAAGAGAGATAAGAATATGGAAGAAGATGCGACACCAATAGTTATTGCAAATGAAAAGGTACTGAATGATGTAGAAGCTAAAAGTTCTGATCAGTACAAAGTGATATTGGACTTGACCAAAGAAGAGCGATTTATGGTAATTTTACGCTTGAATGTTTTGATAAGTATTGGGTTAATATGGTTTCCAAACATCAACTTGAAGAAACTAGTTGGGTGTTACAAGTGTATAAGAAGAGAGGTATTTGGGCTATTACTTTTTCTGAGATCATTTCATTGCAGGGCTACAAACCACTTCAATTTTGAGAATGCTTTAAGAGGTTATAGATCTAATGAGTGGAATTCTGATTTCACCTCGCTTTACACATAATTCGTTCTTACTACCTCTCTTCCGAAGATTGAGCAACATGCCTCACAGATATTTACGAGGAATGTTTTTAAGCGGGTTAGAGCACAGATTTTCACGGCTGGTGGATTGAATGTGATTAAGCGAGATGAAGATATTTCTAAGGTAACTTATTTAGTTGAAAAATCAAATGAGCGACTTAGTGAGCATGATGTTTTTCTACACAAAGATCAATGTAAGTATGCATGTACTTAAAAGCAATATGAGTATAGTGGCATTCCATGTTTCCACATAATATGTGCCATGTGTCTTGACCATGTTCATGAATTCCCCACGAGTCTGATTTGCAAACGTTGGTGCAAGGATGCAAAGAGTGCATTTATGTCATCGTATCAGCCACATGAAATGAATGATAACATGTTGTTCACGGCACGATTCGGAGTGCTTTCTGGTCATTGTAATAGGCTATGTCACAATGCTGCAAAGAAGCATGAGACTTTTAATTTGTTCAGGAATGAAATTTTGAAGTTGACCACAAAGCTGGAACAACAAGGTGTAGTTAGTGGCATCTGCAAATTAAATGATGTTTGTGATCCAATTCTCGTAAAGACTAGTTGCTCTTAAAAAAGGAAAATATCCAAGAAAAAAGATGTGCATTGTTCTGCATGTAAGAATAAAGGTCACAGTATTACCACATGTCCTCTTTTGTTATCTATGGATGATGATGACAATATCTCTTTTTTCATGACTCAAAAGATAATGTGATTTCCCTCTCTTCGTTGAGCCTTTTAATTTTTTCATGTTTATTATGCGAAAAAATCTAACTCCATATATTTTAATGATTATTTTAATAGGATGAAGAATCATTATTTAGTCAAAGCTACACAGAAAATGTGAAGCACACAGATACGAAGCATATTCAGACCGAGAAAAAAAAGGCGTACTTTATTGCTTGTTTAGTATTTTTAAGGTTTAAAGTTGCACTATTTTCCTTACTTTATCAACTGTTACAGCCATTAAAGTGCAAGAGTGATAGATCCTCACGGAAGTTTTTGAATAATGAGATAAGAAATGTTATTGCTCTTGAAGATCTAGAAAAAATACTCCTAAAACAAGTCTTACCCTTTCTGTCAGTACACTCCACAAGTGCTTCCTCCGCACAACAATTGGCTTATATGTCTGTAAGTACAATTAACTTCAAGCTTCTAATGAAATTTTATAATTATGCATACTGCTTTTTGATATTTGTGGCATTTTACCCTACTCCAATGACAACACGTACACTAGGGATTGAATATGATAGCTCCCCACAATAACACAACATTCAACATGTCTTCGTCACCTCATGGATTTTATTCTACTCTAATGTATGGAGTAATTCCTACGTATCCCGACTTGCCTTCATCATCAAGTTTTCAAGTGCATGATTCAATAATAATGACTTTTACGAAGTGTGGTTTTATTTCTTTGTGGTTTTAATGTTTAGATTTACCTTTAAAAATTGATATTGTTTTAATTCCATTTTCATTAGAGTTACGATGCTTTACTCCTGCAAGTAATTAGTCCTGGCTATTTTAGTGAGCACGTTTGATGTACTTCAGTCAAAAAGAATTTGAAGCGAAAATAATGAATTATTAGAGATTATCATTGAACAAAAGTAAAATATTGTTACATGTTTTGTTACCATAAAAGTAATTGGTAGAGTAATCCTTCTACCTCTTCCTTAGTATTTCCCATGGTTTTAAGACATACAGTAATAAATGACAAGTTTAGGCTCTAGTATTTGGCTGACTTGTATTTCGCCTATTTGTGATTTATGAAGCCTTGGGTTAGACTAACTAAATCATGTGGTGACAATGCTAGGATCAATCGAAGGGAATTCGGTTTCCCCATCTCCAGACTCCAATTACGTATTCTTTAGGTGCAATTTCTTTGATTTTTTCTTCTTGTTTGGAATAATTCCATGTCTTGAATGCTAATATAATTTTGTATTTCTTCTTTGAATGTTCATTCATTTTGTTTGGTGAGTAGTGAAGTAGTGATGTGTGATCCTCCTAATGGCATCGGCTCTGCGTCCTCTACTCTCCAATTCTCTCTGGCTCCTACATGCTATCCAATTCACTCCGATAATTTAAGATTATTTGATATATGTTCATTGCCATTATCATTTGCCATTCAAAAGTTAGCTGCAAAGTATAGGTATAACGCATACCTAATGGACTCACAAATTAAAATTTAAAGACAAAAATATCAAAATACACTTCATATCATTGCTTTAAAACAAATATTGAGTTTAAATTTCAATTTTTATTCATAAATCAACTCCCTTTTGGTATATGCAGGTCTTTAATCAATTCTTAGGCTCAAATCAACAAAAGCAAAAAAGTAAAAATAATACTATCTCCATTTTAGTTTGGTCTAGATTTTTCTAGTATAAAACGAAATAGTTTTGGTCCGGTCATCCTTTTTTTTCTTTCTCATTTTTGGCCTAGTCTTGGACTGAAGAACAGCTCTAGGCCCACAACATCATTTCCCAGTATACATCAAACTGTGGAGCATGTAGAATGTGTTTTTTCTATTGGGTTTTATTTGGTACATCAAACTTCTTTGCTACTCCTCTTGTTGTTGCCACAATAGGCATCCACCCTGCTTTGTAGAACTTTGTAGCAGCCAAATGTAACTCTACTATGCCGCTACCAGTTCATGGATGCCACCTAATCGGCATTCCACCTAGTGGCGACTTAGAGCTTGTTATTTTTCATTGGATTTGATTTTATTAACGTCTAGGTCCGATATGATTGTAATTATATTTAAGAATAAGTTGAACTCTTGAAGAGAACAAGTTCTTCGTTGGTGGTGAATGCCCCCACCAACGTGCTTTACTCTGATGTTAGGATTTTGATTAATGTGTCTCTCAGTATTGGCTGTTCAGAATTTATTTGATGTGTTCGAAATTTCTAGTCGGGGTGTATGTAACTTTTTAAAAATCTCAAGTACCAACTCTTTCAGTGCAGAAGAAATCATGGCTTTCTTGGCAATAACCGAAGTGTGTGATTCTAATGCAGCATATCTTGCGAGTGGTGACTTGCTGGTCTTGCATCCCAATTTCCAGATCTTCGGGCAATGTCGTGCATTTTCTGGCCCCATTGTTACTCTAAAGGTGTTCGAGGATAATGTGTTAGTGAGGGAGATTCTATATATTAAAACTTCAACTATATGTGGGCCCGTGCGAAGCATAGGGTTGATACTAGTTTTTTTGTTATACTGTTACAATTTTAAAGACATAAATGAGATATTCTAAAGATCTTTTAAGTGATTATAAGTTTAATTTGACTGTTACTTTTAACGACGATCAAAAGCTCACACACATGTAAAAATGTAAGATTATTTCCCATTAGCTTTATCACTTTATATTGTAGAATTTGTATATAATTTTTAAAACTTTAATTTAAAAAAAGTATACTGCGTATCAAATAAATAAAATTAAAATTAATTCTTATCAAATGTTGTAAATCATTAATGATTTTTTATTTGGGAAGATGTGAGCATTTGTTAAGAATGATAAATAATCAAACAAATGAATGACAAATAACAACATAAATCTAAAAACAAAATTAAGTTGAAAAAAAACCAAATTAGATCAGATGTATACCTGATCTGATCCGATTAGGTTGAAAACAAAATTAAGTTCAAAAAAAAATTAATTTGAAAACAAAATTAAGTTGAAAACATAAATCTGATTAGATCTGATCTAATTAAATGAGATCAGATGTATTGTAATTGAATTTAAATTTGATATAAAGAAAACTTATAAATTAAAATTATCCCACATTTCATGATGTGTGCGAAAAGTGACCGTAATCAAATCAAATCTCAGATCGGACCATATCAGATCAAATGTAATCAAATCGAATCTGATAAGGTCGAATGGGAACGTAGTAGTATCAATAATTTCAATAAGATCAGGACTCATCACATGAAATATGAACTAATCGAATGAAATCAGATCAAATCTCATCTGATTTTTGTCCTAATCTGATCTAATTATATAGGATCTAATGTTATTAGATTTAATCTGATTTAATTAGATCTGATCCGATCTGGCGGGATGTTTGTTAATTTGGTTGGATCTGATCTGATTTTAATAAGAATAACTAATAAGTTGAATGAATAAGTTGTACGGAATGGACCCTAAACACGATTTTTCCAAACTAGATCGGACCATATCAGATCAAATGTAATCAAATCAAATCTAATAAAGGCGAATGGGAGCATAGTAGTATCAATAATTTCAATAAGATTAGATCTCATCACATGAAATATGAACTGAGCGAATGAAATCAGATCAAATGTCATCTAATTTTTGTCCTAATCTGATCTGATCTAATTATATCGAATCCGATGTTATTGGATCTAGTCCGATCTGACGGGTTCTGGTTTAATCTGATTGGATCTGATCTGATTTTAATAAGAATAACTAATAAGTTGAATGAATAAGTTGTACGAAATGGACCCTAAGCACTGCCATTGCAAATCAGATCGAACCATATCAGATCAAATGTAATCAAATCAAATCTGATAAGTTCGAATGGGAGTGTAGTAGTATCAATAATTTCAATAAGATCAGATCTCATTACATGAAATATGAACTAAGCGAATGAAATTAGATCGGATTGCATTTGATTTTCGTCCAAATTTGATATAATCTGATTATATTGGATCTGATGTTATTAGATCTAATATGATTTAATTATATCTGATCTGACCTGATGGGTTATGGTTTAATCTAATTGGGTCTGATCTGATTTTAATAAGAATAACTAAATGAAAGTAGAGATTATTTTCGTTAGATTACTAACGGCCAGTTAACGCAAACCGCCTGTTTTGCGCTACAGAATGAAAGTGGAGATCATTTTCATTGATAACTTGTTTGTTTTTTTTGGGGAATTTTAATTTAAATATTTAAAATTACTTTCTACCACTATCATTTGTATTCTTTTTAAGATTAGTCTAAATTGGATATAAATAAATAAATAGATATAAAAAATAATAAAAATAAGAAAATAACTAAAATCTTATATTTCATATTTTTATACTTATTTTTTATATTTTATAAGATAAGAATAATATTTAAAAAAAGGAAAAAGAAATTTATGCATAAAGTTTTTTTAAAACTTAAATAAATATTTAAATAAATAAAAAACAAAAATTTACTAAAAATAATCTCAACTTTCATTTTGTTGCAAAAAAATAGGTTGTTCCGTTAACCTGCGGTTAACAACTTAACGGCAAAACAAAACTCACAATTTCAGTAAAGTTTGGATTAATATGCATTTTAGTGAAAGGTGGGATTATTTTTAAAACACAGGGTAAAGTTGAGATTATTTCGTATAGTTTTTCCTAATTATTATTACTATATTTATTAGTACTCAAGTCTAAAAAGTAGGAATGAAGGTAGGCCACCATGAAGGTAACACACAAAATTAGGAATCAAGGTTTATAGTACAATTAGTGAATTAGGATTCTAATTTTTGGATGGCTGGTTCAGTTAAATATACTCCCTACGTAGCACCAAACCTAATTCTTCTTTCCCGAGGCCTATTCCGTGCAATTCCTCCACAGACTACAGGTGACGTTTTCATCTTCTACTCCCTGACTCCCTGTATTTACTTCATCTTCATCGACTCATCTCTATGATCATTGGGTTTAATCTTCTTCCCCTGTATACTTGTGTGTATAATTGTGCCTAGTATGGAATTGGCCACATACCTCATTTATAATTTATTTATTTTCATTTTGATAAATTGAGTTATATTCCTTTTTTATCCAAAAATTAGGTTCATGTTTTGTAACACCATAATCCGTCCAGGTCTGTAGCCCTTTCGGACTAAAGTATTAACATGGTAATTGTAAAATTTAAAACTTTTCAAACACTTTGATTTATCACAATAATATTTTTCATAACATAAACAGTACGGAGTATTCAACAATATTGCGGAAGCGAATTTAATATTGACATATCATAATTTATTTCAAAACTTGTCACATCCATCCCAACAATCTCGCCCCATCTGCCACCAGGATCACATTGTTCTTTCTGTTTATCTGCGTGTAGCAAATAAAACACACTACACGCTCAGCGGTAAATCTGAGTAAGCATATCTAATGCATCGAACATCCATATAAACTGAATCTAAATTCATAATCAAATCAATTGATATCATGCACACAATGTTCATTACAGACATTCAAAGTTTTGGTATTGTTCAATTCATATCAACACATTTCATTCAATATTATTTCGACAGTGCTCTTAAATTATTTTTAATCTAAGGCCAAATAACAACAACGCTTTTAGTTATTCTTAGTCTAAGGCCAGATCATAACAATGCTCTTAGCTAATCTTAGTCTAATGCCACATTGTAATTTTCATAACCAGACTCTTAAACTTTGGCTAGTTTAAGGCCATTAACCAGACTCTTAAAAAGTCTATTATTAATGAGACACTTAAACTATCATAAGTTTAAGGCAATTGATTTCAGACTCTTAACTTTAGTCAGTTAAGGCAACAACAATATCGCGATTGACCAACGTCGGAACGAGGCATTCCCAAACGAGTGATCCTCTAATTTGGTCTACGAATTCCGTTATTACATTTTTATCCAATCACCGAATATTCATGTTTCACAAATCCATACTAATAGGAGATCTATTCTAGAGGTCTTCTAGATAGTCTTAACATCAATTATCTAAATAGGTATATTTTAGAGTTCTTCTAGATACCTTTAATAATACAAATCGTTCCATAATTATCAATATATTTATTTTACTCATGGTTCAATCATCCATAATCATTTTAATCACTAAGTTCCTCATTCATAATAATCCATAATAATCATTCATCATAATCATCAATCAACATAACAATCGATAACAATTAGCGGCCTAGATTCGAGTGTTAACACCCGAACTTACCGTCATGCATCACATAACATTTTTATTTGTTAAAAACATCATTTTTATTATGGTAAATCATTTTTAAAATGATCATAATCAATTGGTATCATAAATAGGATTTTAGAGCTCAAAAATAGCATTTTCAGAAGTACTTTCGGATCAGACAGGTCGGGGGATCAATCCAGCACTTTGGATCAATCCTCCATAGAGAAAATACTCATTTGGATCGATCCAGGAGGTATGATCGATCCTCTCTGGGTATTTTCAGCCACTGTTCATCGTCTTCTTCGTTACGGGTCCAATTTCAGAAATACCATTTTTAGTCACCGAACTTCAACGAAACTATATAGAGATGTTCTCCAAGGTTCATAGATCATTTTGGGATCATTAGTTCATAGTTTTAACATCAATTTCATGGTTTATGATTCTTGGTTCTTCAAGCATGTCAAACACAAAACTCAACCAAACAACCGTTTATGAACGTAGAAACGACCTATACGAACATTCTAGTCACTAGATAAGGGCTTACCTCGAAGCTTAATGAAGGCTTTGAAGATTTTCCGACGAAACTTCTGGAAGCGATTACTCTCAACTCCAGCGACCTCAAGCTTTCTGGGCAACACCAATGAGTTCTCCCCTCAACATGGAACACACTCATAGAAATTTTGGCAAGTTTGGTGAGGAAATGGGAAGAAAATATGTCTTTATATAGGAGGAGAAGGAGGATGCTTCCAATGAGCTGAGTCACTTGTGATTCACGATTGGCGTGGTAGAGAAGGAGGCGCCGTCTGTACAGTTCCCTGATTGGGACCAATTTTAGTTCCAGTCGGGGTACACTTTGTGGTCCAACTTTCTCCGAAATGAATTCCGTTTGCACTGTTGCGATCAGGCTGTCGAACTCTATCCAACGATGTGATTTTTATATTTATTTGTAATAGTTTTTCCGACATCATATTTTTGGGTGGTTGACTTTGATAAAGTAAAAATTGATTTAGTTGACCTTTATTCAAAAAGGTTCTTACATTCCATTCATATTCTTTATTCCCATGATTTATTTAAATAAATAATTTCAAAGTTCACATTGTAAACAATTTCTCCATTTATTCTTCATTTGGGTCTATACTCAGGTTCCCAATTAAGGTCAACATATTGGATTTATTTCTATGAGGCTTATCCTGATTTTGATATTGGATACTAAAACATATTTTATTTCGGCCCAAAGCCCAACAATAATTTATTTTAATCAAAACAAATTTGATTAATTATCCATTAATAATTCTAGGGTATGTTTTGGGGCGTTACATGTTTTATTTATTTTATAAGGTTAAATATTATTTGCAGTATTTCCTACTAATTTGTATGAAAAAAGGATATGAGGTTGTATGTTTAATTGAATTTATGAGGTTACTTTTATCTTTATATATTAATGAATATAATTGTTAAGGAGATAATGAGATGGAATTGAGAGTAAAAAATTTTGAAACATAATTGAACTAAGATGTAAATTGATGTACTAAATAATATATGTATCTATAGAGTAAATGTTCTTAAATAAATTAGAAAATAAAATATTTATAATATGGTACTAGTATAGTTATGGAGTAAATAAAGTTATTCTCTAATTTGAAAAAAAATCTAGTGATGTTTTCTCGAACTCCACCATGTTTTCATAGCTAATGCATAGTGCCCCGAGTCAATATTTTTTCTGGATCCGCCACTGTTTACAAGAGTTTATACTTAATTTGGTGAGAGGAAGAGGAAACCCAGGTGAGAAGAAATTTTTTGCCACAATTCTTATAACCAAATCTCACACAATTGAAGTTGTGGTTTTATAGGAACTAAAATTTAATTGGGTTTAAGTTCGTTTAAAATATTATATCTTATCTTTCTTCACCTGTGTCTTTTTTTCTAATTAAGAATGCTATGGTTTTTTCAACTTTTTTTTTCTCTTTTCAGCCTTTTGTCCCAAGTTCATTCCTCACCGAGTACATAGAAAAATGGTTTTTAATGCAAAGAAAGGTAGGGAGACAACACGTAATGGAAGTAGTCATTCTCTTCAACCAAAAAAGAATTCAACAAGAGAAAGAAAGTACCAAAGATGAAAGATTTGATTGAAATATCTTCAAGGTTTTGTTTAGCCTCTCATACATGCACAGAGTGATTTCTACGCTCTTACTGACGGTGATCTAATTAAGTGAATTAAATTTTTTTAATCCCAGTAATGCTCGGAGTTTAGATGATTTGACTCTAATCAAGAAAACTCAATGCACTCTCCACTAGTACAAAAGCACGATGAGGTATATTACTCAACATTGTTTGATTAAGATATGTTGGAAAACAATCTTTTATTATAACTAGAAAATTACTCAAAACCAATTACAATAAACTCTCATATGTTTATCATATCATAACCCAAGCTTGGCTAAGATATATATAGAACTAATTAAGCCTACAACCCATAATTCTATTCCTACTAGAACTAGAACATCTCGGGTTGGTACTCTTAATCCAACTAGGTAATTAGCCTTCATTCACCCCCCTAATTTCCGAGTTGGATTTTGGGAGACCTTCAACTCCAAGTAACATCCTCATCTCCTTGAACTTGTTCGAGCAAGCGCCTTCGTTAAAATGTCAGCCCTTTGTTCTTTCCCAGTCACGTGTTCCACAAAAACCTCATTGCGTTCCACACATTCTCGAATATAATGGTAACGAGGGTTTATGTATTTACTTCGACTATGGAACACAAGATTCTTTACTAATGTTATTGCCGATGTATTATCAATCCGTAACACTACCACTTGCAAATCTGAGCAGGTGATCTCACTTAGCAACATACGTAGCCACACTAATTGACAACTGGCTGAAGTTGCTGCCATGTACTCGGCTTCACATGACGAGAGTGCTACTGTATCTTGTTTGTGCGAAACCCTCGATATCGAAGATGAACCAAGATAGAAAACATGTCCTGTCGTACTCCACCCGTCATTAGGGTCTGCATTGTGACTACTATCACAATAACCGACTAACTTGACTTATTTGCATCGTGCGTACCTTATTCCAAAACCCACCGTACCCTTCAAGTAACGAAGTATTTGCTTAGCGGCTGCCAAATGAGATCGTCTTGGAGATTGCATGTACTTACTTATAACCCCAACCGAGTAAGCCAAGTCAGGCCAAGTTTGTAAAAGGTACCTTAATCGTCCAACTAATCTACGATACTCGGTGGCATCAACTTCATCCTCGTCCTCCTTTGATAACCAAGTATTTGGGTTCATCGACACATAGGTTGGATTGCAGTCTATCATTCCAGCATCCTTTAGAATCTTCTTCGTATATGCCTCCTGCTTAATTTGTATGTCGTTTGTTGTCTGCAATACTTCTATCCCGAGGTAATACGTTAGCTTTCCCAAATCTGACATTTCAAATTTCTATCTCATAGCTTGCTTGAACTTGGATATGATCATCAGGTTAGAACCAGTTACTACCAAATCATCGACATATACACCAACTATTAACAAGTCGGTTTTGATAACCCTTCGGTAGACCGCTTCTTCTTGAACACACCTTTGAAACTTCATGTCACGTAGAATACCATCAAGCTTGGTATTCCATGCTTGTGGGGCCTGTCTTAGCCCATAAAGAGCCTTTTATAGTTTTTAAACCATGTTTGGTTTCTTAATAAACCCATCCGGCTGGCTTACAAAGACTACTTCTTTTAAATCTCCATGTAAGAATGCTAACTTTACATCAAGATGATGAAACTCCCAACACTTTGAAGCAGCAAGAGAGATAAGTAGCCGAACCGTCTCCAGTCGGGCAACCGGGGCAAATACCTCGTTAAAGTCAACTCCAGGTTGTTGCACATAGCCTTTTGCCACGAGTCTTGCCTTGTACTTGTTTATCGACCCGTCAGCGTTCCTTTTAATTTTATCAACCCATTTTAGCCCAATAGGTTTCACGCCATCTGGTAGCTTTGTTAGGGTCCAAGTTTTAATCCTTTCTATAGACTCAAGCTCTTCTTTCATTACTTTCATCCATTCCGGACTGGATTTGTAACACCCTAATCTGTCCAGGTCTGCAGCCCCTTTCGGACTAAAGTATTAACTTGGTAATCGTAAAATTTAAAACTTTTCAAACACTTTTATTTATCACGATAATATTTTTCGTAACATATACAGTTCGGAGTTTTCAATATTGCGGAAGCTTAACAAATCATAATTACAAACATAATTTGTTTATGTTCTTTAATTCAAAACCATCACATCCATTCTGACAATATCGCCTCCGTCTGCCTCCAGAATCACGTCACATCATTCTTTCTATTAACCTGCGTGTAGCAAATAAAACATACTACACGCTCAGCGGTGAAGCTGAGTAAGCATATCTAAAGTGTCAAACATCCATATAAATTGAACCCAAATTCATAATCAAATCATTTGATATCATGCACAAAGTATTCAGTTCAAATATACAATAATCAATATTCAACATTCGTCATTCAATATTCATATTCAACATTCAACATCCTCATTCAATAATATCCTTAAACTATTCTTAGTCTAAGGCCAATCTATTTGATGTTTACCAACTCTTAAACGAATTCTAGTTTAAGATATTTAAACTATATTCGAGTTTAAGGTACTCTTAACTAACCCTTAAGCTAGGCTTAGTTTAAGATACAAATTTTCAAAAAGAGGTTTTCAAAATCTTAAACTTACCTTCGCTTAAGGTCATCCAGAAACCGAACAGCGGAATGCTCACTGTCGGGTTGGGTGGTATCCCCAAACGAGTTCCTCTAGTTTGGTTTTTAGATCCCGTACGTACGTTTTAACCCAGGCCACCGAATATTCATAATTATACCCGCAAGGCCTATTTCTAAGCCATCTTAGAGGTCTTCTAGATAGTCTTAGAAACCAACGTCAACCTAGGTATATCTTACAGTTCTTCTAGATATCCTTAGAATTCAAATCATTTCATAATCATCAACATATTCATTTCAATTCATAATTTAATCTTCAATAATTATTTTAATCAGTTGTTTCATCAAGTCATAATCATCATAATAATCATTCATCATAATCATCAATCAACATAACATTTGATAACAAACAGCGGCCTAGTCTCGAGTGTTAACACCCGAACTTACCGTCATGCATCACATAGTATTTTATATGCCAAAAACATCATTTTTATTATACAAAATCATATTTATATTGTGTATAATTAATTGGTATCAAAAATAGGATTTCATAGTTCAAAAATCATGTTTTCTAAACAATAATTGATTAATATATGATAGGAAATTCAATTATTAACTATTAGCTTCATTTTCTTCAATAGTGTAGGGAGACAGTCTACTGTCACTTCTAATAATCTACTGTCTGATGTTCAGAATGGGCTGATAATCGATTATCAAACTTCAGAGAGGGCTGACAGTCGATTGTCACATTCTGACAGTCGACTGTTGCTCAGCTCTGTTCCAAAAATCTGCAGAACAAGCCACAGTCGATTTTCAAGTTGATAATCGACTGTTCATCGTCTTCTACCTCGAGTCATCTTGCGGAAATGTCATTTTTACTTCCCAAACTTCAATTAAAGTATATAAAAATGTTCTCCAAGGTTCATGGATCATTTTAGCATCATTAATTCATAATTTTAACATCAATTTCATGGTTTATGATTCTTAGTTCTTCAAGCATGTCAAACACAAAACTCAACCAAATGACCAATTATGAACGTAGAAACGACCTATATGAACATTCTAGTCATTAGATATATCTACGGGCTTACCTCGAAGCCAAACAAAGGTTTTGAAAATTTTCCGGCGAAGCTTCCGGCGAGTATTTCTCCCAACTCCAGCGACTTCACACCAAATTGACAGCACCACAACACTCCTCACACTTTCATGAACACTTAGGAAGAAGAATGAAGAAGAATGGTGAAGAAATGAGAAGGTTGGGTTCTCTTATATAATGAGAAGGAGAGAAGAAGAAAATAGCTATGGTGACTCCACAATTCTGCGATCGGCGTAGTGGGGAAGGAGGCGCCGTCTAAACTGTTCCCTGATTGAGACCTATTTTGGTTCCAGTCGGGGTACACTTTTTGGTCCAACTTTCTCCAAATTGAAATCTGTTTGCACCGTTGCGATCAGACAGTCGAGCTCTATCCAACGATATACTTTTCATAATTATTTGTAATACTTTTTCCGACATCATATTTTTGGGTGGTTGACTTTGACAAAGTCAAAATTGATTTATTTGACCTTTACTTAAAAAGGTACTCATACTAAATTCATTTTATTTATTCTCATGATTTATTTCAATAAATCATTTTAAAGTTTACATCATAAACACATTATTCATTTATTACTGATTTTGGGTTTGTACTCAGGTTCCCAACCAAGATTACACAATTAGTCAACATATTGGATTTATTTCTATGAGATTTATCCAGATTAAGATATTGGATATCAAACACATATTTTTTCAGCCCAAAGTATAACAATAAATTATTTTTAATCAAAACAAATTTGATTAATTTATTATTTATTTATTAATAATTCTAGGGTATGTTTTGGGGCGTTACAGGATTTAGCTTCAAGAAAATGGGTTGGTTCATCTTCATTGCATGATAATAGAAGCTCAACTTCTTTATGTAAATTTAAAACATAGTCGTTGTATTTAGCCGGTGGTTGCTTTTGCCGGATGGACCTCTTGATTTGTGTCTCTGGCAAGCTTTCGGTTTCACCTGCCTGCGAGCTATTTGAAACTGATTCTGTAATGGGTTCAGCGGCTGAAGTGTTTACAAGATTATTGGGCCCATTCATGTCTCTCGGCCCAAGTTGAACTCCATTCTCTTCTGCGTAGGGCTGGTCCACATTGACTGGCCCATTTCCAGTTTCAATTGCTCTACTCCATTGTACCCAAAACATACCTGGGTCTCGATCATCATCGGTGTTGGCCTTGGCCCAGTTCCATCTTGCCTTCTCGTCAAATACCACATCTCGAGACACACTAAGTCTTCGAGTATGAGGGTCAAATAACCGATATGCCTTGGTACCTAGTTTCGGCCCCAAATGAACTAACCTTTTTGATCGATCATCCAACTTCTTCATCCCGACTCCATCAACTTTTGCATAGGCCACACATCCGAACACCTTTAAGTGCCTGACATTCGGTGTTTGAGCATGATAACCTTCATAGGGTGTCTTTCCTGATAACGCTTGTGTGGGAATCCGATTCAAAATATAGGTTGCATATCGAACCGCTCCCCCCCACAAATAGTTAGTAACACCCTTTGCCTTAAGTAAGCTCCATGTCATTTCGAGTAGGGTACGATTCCGCCTTTCTACCACACCATTCTGTTGTGGTGTGTATGGAGCAGTTAAGTGCCTAGCCATTCCACTTTCTCCGCTCAATGAGCTGAACTCACGTGAGGTGAATTCCCCACCCCTTGTCTGTTCGAAAAGTCTTTATCTTGGCACATGTCTCATTCTCAACCAACTCCTTAAATACCTGGAAGGACCTTAAAGCATCTCCTTTTTCCCTCAGTAGGTAAGTCCACATAAACCGTGAGTGGTCATCTATCAAGACAAATATGTACCTGTTCCCAACAAGCGTCGAAGGTGTAATCGGCCCACACAAGTCTTCATGGACGAGCTCTAGAACTCTACTTGCTTGGTATTGTGTCGATTGTGGGAAGGGCCTCCTAGCGTGTTTCCCAACTAAACATGACGTGCACAGTTGGTTTACATGCTCAAGACGAGGTAACCCGATGGCTAACTCCTTTTGCACCATCATCTTCAAGGTTTGGATGTTGACATGCCCTAAACTTGCGTGCCATAACCAGCTACCTTCTACAATTTGGTTGTGTAGGCAAATCGGCTTCCCCACTTTCAACTTTGTTTTGTACAACCTATTTGAGGATCTCTGGACTTTCATAAGTAGCCTCTTGTTTGTGTCATATAGCAGTAAATTATCTCTTTTCATATACACTTCACATCCAATTTCAGTTGCTTGACCAAGACTTATTATATTTGCTCTCAAACTTGGTATATAATAAATGTCAGTCAAGAGTTTTTGCTCACCCTTGTTCCCTTCAAGCAAAATAGATCCTTTTCCACATATCTCAACACATGAGTTATCTCTAAATCTTACCCTACCACCAACTCGTTTCTTGATTTCAGAAAAGTAAGAGAGATTTGCAGTATATGGTTGCTAGCACCAATGTCTAGGTACCATATGTCCCCTTCATTTGGGTACTGATTCGGTATCACCTTATCTTCATTCAAGAACAAAGTTTCTTGAATGCTTCTCACCATGAAGAGTTGCTGGTCGTTTTCATTCGCCTCGGTCAGATGTACCTCGCCTTGTTTTATCTTGCGTTGCGGGCAACTTGAGGCAAAGTGCTCGCTTCCTTCTTTTTGCGGGCAACTTGAGGCAAACCCTTTGGTTTTCCAGACTTCTCGCCTCCTTCTTGTTGCTCTCTCGAATTTTGTTGGTCACGTGCTTGGGTTCTACGTCCCTAATTTGATCCACGTCCACGACCATGGCCTGGTTTTCCCTGATCTCGACCCCTTGAGTTGGACTCAACCTTGTGGAACATGAGTTTGCTTTGATCGACCTGTGGTTCCTCATCTCGAACCCGATCTTCATAAGCCTTCAACCGTCCCACCACATCTTCAAATCCCAGGTATTTGAGATCCAAAACTTGTTCAATTGAGGCGACTATGTGGATAAACCGTCTTGGCAAGCTTGCAAGAAACTTCTTGACAAGTTTCTTTTCATCCAGAGTATCTCCAAGTGCTGCAGCCTTTGACGCGATTCCAGCTATTTTACTCGCGTGCTCATCAATGGTACACGAGTCCTTCATCTTTAGATTATCAAATTCTACCATTAGAGTCTGCAACCTTGCTTCTCTCACTCGGTCTGCACCCAAGTGTCGAGCCTTAATTGCATTCCATATTTCTTTAGGAGTCTTCATTGAACGAACCTGCAAGATCAAATCTTCAGGGATTGATTTGAAGAGCAATGCTATCACAACATTGTTTTTCTTGGCGTCCTCTACATCTGGTTCAATGGCTTCCCATACCGAAACACGGGCATGTCACGTTTTCGTACTAAAGCCGTGTTTGTTTTTATGACAGGTTTTGATAATGCCAAACCGCCGTGATAAAGTCAAACTTTGAATATACAAGGCGAAGAAGGAAGACAAGAACAAGAGCTAAAAGAAGACCAAGAACGAAGACCTTAGTCTTAGTGTCGTTGAGTCGGTCTTCATTGTGATCAAGACCGACCCAATCTTTACACCTTGGCTCTTTAGGCTAAAAACCTTCATTGCACTTCTTAAATCATAAAAATGTTTTTCAAACATGTTTAAGTCATTAAAAACACTTGGTGTTCGCCCAAACCAAAAACCAAGCCATCCGGCGTTCGGGTTTCAGAAACTGGCGTTCGGCTCTCGGTTATCGGCTATGGTTTTTGNACTTTGAATATACAAGGCGAAGAAGGAAGACAAGAACAAGAGCTAAAAGAAGACCAAGAACGAAGACCTTAGTCTTAGTGTCGTTGAGTCGGTCTTCATTGTGATCAAGACCGACCCAATCTTTACACCTTGGCTCTTTAGGCTAAAAACCTTCATTGCACTTCTTAAATCATAAAAATGTTTTTCAAACATGTTTAAGTCATTAAAAACACTTGGTGTTCGCCCAAACCAAAAACCAAGCCATCCGGCGTTCGGGTTTCAGAAACTGGCGTTCGGCTCTCGGTTATCGGCTATGGTTTTTGGCGTCCAAACCAACCAAGTGGTTTTCAACTTTTTATGATTGGTTTTTACTCTTTGGCATGTTTAAACGGTTCTCCAACAAAAACACCTTGAAAACCATCTTTCGCTTTTGGTCGTTTGACAAAAATCATTCAAAACGGCATAAAACTTAGCTAGCCGTGGTTTTCACTTAAATGACGTGGTTTTAAAGTGTCTTACTCGATTTATTAGCCAAATACATCAAATAAGTGTTTTTAACATTTGGTTTTTATTTTGGAGAACTTTGAATTTTTCGGTCGGGTTTCGCATCGGTTGGCTAGGCCGTGGTTAAGGCAAAAACCATGGGTTCTTGACTAACCACTCACCCAGCGATGGGAAGATCTTCCCATCGATGGGTAAGCGGCCCCTCAGCCAAACCAGATTCCAGAACCATGCCAAACAGCGATGGGGAGTTCCACCCATCGCTGTTAGAGCCTTGGTGCAAAATTACCACAAGGCAGAATGACCTTGCCCAGCGATGGGAGGCCTATCCCATCGATGGGAACCCAGCGATGGTAAGGGTATACCATCGATGGGAAGGCATGACCGTTGGTGGTCATTAAAGGTAGATTCTTTCCTTGTTTGGAAGTCAAACTCCCACCCAGCGATGGGAAGGTTGTACCCATCGATGGGTAGGTGACCGTTGACTTCAAATCAGAAGGAAAATTGGCTTACCAGCGATGGGTAAGTTCCAAACATCGATGGGAAGCAAATATTCTGCAGATCCCAAATCTTTTCAATCCCATAAATCAAGCCAATCACCCCTTTAATGCATTGGTCCGTTGGAGCCTTCTTTGGCACTATAAAAAGGGGTGTTTGGGTCTGCTTTTCTCACCAATTCACTTCGCAACATCTATACTTTCATTACATTCAAATATCACAATTTTCCATAGCTTTCTAGAGCCACTTGTGTGAAGGTTGAGTTGTTCTTGAGCGTACTTAGTTTACTCATAATCTACTCTATAAGTGAGTCTCGTTCTTGAGTGTATTTGTGTTCTTAGACACGTTGAGAGATAGTATCACTCTCGGTTGATTCAAAGGAAGGTCTGTTTCCTTTGAAGGATTCGTTGAGGTTCGTGTGACTCGAACTCTCAAGTTGTAACGGTTTGTTAAGCACCCGTAAGCTTAACGAGTTAGTAGTGTAGCTCGAGAGAGTCTCTCGGGAGGCTGGATTAGCCACAAGTTGTGGTGAACCAGGGTAAAATTCGGTGTGCCTCTTACTCTTCTCTTTACTTCTCTTTTAAATTTTTAATTCCTGCGATTTCTCCGATCNCAAAGGAAGGTCTGTTTCCTTTGAAGGATTCGTTGAGGTTCGTGTGACTCGAACTCTCAAGTTGTAACGGTTTGTTAAGCACCCGTAAGCTTAACGAGTTAGTAGTGTAGCTCGAGAGAGTCTCTCGGGAGGCTGGATTAGCCACAAGTTGTGGTGAACCAGGGTAAAATTCGGTGTGCCTCTTACTCTTCTCTTTACTTCTCTTTTAAATTTTTAATTCCTGCGATTTCTCCGATCAAACGCTATTCACCCCCCCTCTAGCGTTGGTCTTTTATTCTAACAGTGGACTCTAAGAATAACACCCATGTGAATAGCCCAGACAGTGTAGTTTGTTGTCGTCAACATAGAACACTTGAAGGATGTGCTCGTTCCTTCCTTTGTCGAAGTTGCCAGCTGCTCCTTCTCTCCCATGGCTTTCCCCTTTTTGCAACCCTAATCTCGATTGGAAATCAGGGATTACCCAAATAGAGGAGAACCTTCGCAGTATCCAAGTGGCGGCTAACTGCACGCGAATAATGGACTGCGGACTAACCCTCTGCCCGCTGCTGCTGTGTCCTTCAGCGACAATTGTGCGTGGACTCCAGCGGAGGCGGTGGTGGAACCTGGGCTGTGGCGACCTCTTTGTACTGTGACCTTGGCTAGGATGGAGGCGGCGATCTGGGAGTCGACACAGCCTTCGCTCCTACAGTTCTCTACTGCAATTCTGATCGAGACGGAAATAGATAGCTCAAGACAGATCTACACAGATGCACGATTTTTCTTTCTAAGAGCTCCAATCGAAAAAAGTAGCTTTTCCCCTTCTTTTTTTATTTGAGCTCTGATACCAAATCTTGGAAAACAATCTTTAATTATAACTGGAAAATTACTTAAACTCAATTACAATAAATTCTCAAATGTTTATCCTATCATAACCCAAGCTTGGCTAAGATATATATAGAACTAATTAAGCCTACAACCCATAATTCTATTCTTACTAGAACTAGAACATCCCGGGTTAGTATTCTTAATCCAACTAGGTAATTAGCCTTCAAGATATACTTTTAAACTTTAATGTTAAGAAATGCTAATGCAAATTAAATTTTATATGACACAGTCTGGTTTGGAAGAAAAAGTGACTCATTTTTATGATTCAATAAAAGTTATAATGACGGAGCTGAGCAAATTAACAAAGATGATGTACAATCAAACTTTTAAGAACGTGCTTACACCTCAAAAGAAGCTCAATTTTAACTTAGTGAGTACACCAAGTATAAGAGAAAAAGTTATAGCAGGGAAGAATGATCATCTTTTAGATTTGATGGAACCCATTCATAATGCCATATTTGATGGCCAGAAATCAACTGTTGAAATACCTAAGGTATTTTTAGTACACTTTAATTTTTTAACAATTAAATGTTTTAGTATCATCCTTCAACAAGTTTATTCACGTTTTTCAAATTTTTTTCAGTGGTTGCCCATGGCATTTGTTCCATCACCGGGCTTGATAATGGATGAGGTACAAGCATGTGTAGCTGCATACATTTTTGGGGCGAATAAAGATGATAGTGAAAACGGGTAATTAACTTGTTTAAAATTATTTTTTTGAGAAAGTATTGATGCAATTTATACAATCAAATATATATTTTAGTGAGGTTGGTTGCTTGTATGTTAACAAGTCAAGAGCGCTCTTTTGCAGGAGACCCCCCGCATTGGTTTTTACCGACAAATTTTTCAGTAATATAAAGTGGTTGTACTGGCATAAAAGTCCCTTCTCGTATACATAATCCTTTACTTTTACTAGTCAACTAATTATGATTATTGAACATCAATTTGTTCAGTGGAAGTATGACCCGAAAAAAGTAATGAAATGCTGCTATAAAGATTTCATGGGAAAGATCGAGATGTTATGGAATGTTTGTCATTTACGGATTATTACAAACATAAAAACTCAATATTTTATTACAACTTTGATGTATGCAAAAAATACTATTGATGTAAATTTTTATCCCGATAAATGATGCTGTTTGTCACTGGTATCTTCTAATTGTGGACATGAGGGATAAAAAAACTAACAATATTGGACTCTTTACCTGATCGTCACAGGGCGAAAGCAAGGATGCACAATGTAAAAAAGTTGGTAACATATTTTAAATGCTCTTTTAATTACTAATTTTGCCTGCTTAAGGCTTAATGTCATCCCATCTAAATTATAGGCGCAATTTTTAGAAGAACTTTTTTTAGATGACATATTTTATGATTATCCTCTTAGAAACAAACCCCAAATCTCTACATTTACTTATGAGACAGAACAAGACATATTGCGGGAGCAAGCTAAACATTCTTAAGCTTATACTTCAATTTAGTGTTTATGCGATTACAATGACTAATATATCTTTTAAAATGTAATGCTGTTTTTTAATATATTATTACCCCAGCAATGATTGTGGTGTATGGGTTTGCAAATGGATGATGGAATATAGATGGTCGAGCAATTATAGAGTAAAAGTAATTGCCTTAGACCAAATTGTGTTTAATTATTTTTATTTTGAAACGAGAATTTATATCTTATATTTTTCAATTATACTTGATAAATAATGTGATTTTAGAAAAATGACTATTCCAGCCCCTACTTTGCCTACTAACTTCGTCTAGAACCGTCCTCTAGCCGTTCCATTGGCCGCTCTTCGCAGACGGGCAGTGCTCGTCAACGGAGCACCAGAAGAGCAGTGGTTAATTCATTGGTCCGAGGGGTCTGAGGATGACGCAACCTGGGAGCCTGTGAGTATGCTTCGTGAGCATTTTCCCGCCCTTCGCCTTGAGGACAAGGCGATTTCCAACGGCGGGGGAGTTGATACGGACCGGGTGGACTCGGACCGCGGGGAACAAGCTGAGCCTGTCACTCCAACGGTGGTGCGGCGGTCGTAAAGGGTCGTTGGGTCACCCCAACGATGCAAGGATTATATTCGTCGTAAATTATTATTTTTATTTAATTATTCAAATCATTTATTTGTACTCTAGACTTTTATTAGGTGAGCGAAACTATAAGCTCCTTCAAGGGTTTTTTTTCGGTTCTTTCTCTTGACGCCTTTTTTGAACCGACAGGGTAGGATTAGGGTTTTCTTTATTTCCTATAAATATGTCTCAAATCTATCAAGCAATGCATGGGAATAAGAAAATAGAATAGTTATAGTAAAATCTTCTCTCTCTAGTTTTCCTTTGGTTTACGTACAACAACCCTAGCGGGCGTCATCTCATCGTCCGCCGATCAACCCTTATCACAGGGAGGGTTTTTGTTGGACAAATCAGTAGGGAATGTCTCTGGGAGTGGACTTTGATTTTAAAGATGTTTTTTGACATTGTGGGCCAAAACACTTAATTCTTCTAAAGTTTCATAAGTGTTAAATTCAACGACATTAGAAATGTTATCATTGAGATTGTGAAGATACCTGACAAATCTTGACCATCATCCTTCTTGAGATCACACTTAAGCAAAAGTTGCTCAAAATCTCGAGTGAGTTCTTTTACCGACATACTACCTTGCTTTAATCTATGAAGTTCTGCACATTTATCTTGCAAGTAGTATGAGGGAAGAAACTTTTTCTTCATGTGACTCCTAAATTTTCACCAAAATCTTATTGAGTCTTTTCCTTGACGCCTTCTTTAAGAAGTGGCCTTAGTCCACCACGTGGAACCATACTTTCTAAAATTAAGGGTCATCTTCAATTTTTTTCTTTAGGCACTTCTTTGAAGTAGAAGACAAGTTCCACTCTCTCCAAGCATTTAAGGAACTCATCAGGGTCAAATTTTTCTTCGAATATAGGAATATCAACTTTTAAATCAGCAACAAAGGTGTTGAATTTTTTTTTGTGATTGTAATTGGTGGTAGTTCCTTCTTCATTAAAGAAGAATTGATTTTGCATCTTAAATTTTTCAGGTTCTTTTTCCTGATCACTCTCAGAGTCACTTGAGTTCGCCATTTTACCCTTTTTATACTTGGACAATTCGGCAGCCTATCATCAGAGGGCCTCATTGTCAGATTTTAGCTGCTCTAAAGCGGCAATAAGACGTTCTTGAGCCATCTGTATTGCAGTTTTTTCAATCTATGGCAGATTTTTTTAGAGAGAGTGATTTACAGAAATAGAAGGAAAGAGAAGAGTTTAAGGTCCAATAGGGATGTAAAACACTAGACTCTAATACCAAATTTTATGTATTTGCCAATGACTTAGACAAATATATAAGAGATAATATGTGAAGGACCAAATGACGGTAGAAATTCAAGAAATGGATGGGAAGAATGATAATGTAATACCCCAACCTGCGCGACCCCAATAAAAGGACTGGCAGATCAAGTTATCACTAAATTGGTATCTAAACACGATAAATTTCAAAATAATTTAAAACATTTAATTCAAAATATTATTTAATTATCAATTAGAGTTAACAAAACGGTACAGAAGCTTTAAATAATTAATTCAAACACAACTTTGGGCTCTTTGCCCAAACACATAATTAATCCAAACTTAGTCATTAAACTAAATAACTCCTTCATCCAGCATCCATCTATCTCCTCGACCTCATTGCCCTCAAGGATTATTTCCTTATTCGTCATTTCTATTAGCTATGTGTAGAAAAGAGTAAAAGGGGCTACATGCTCAACATTGAAGCTAAGTGAGAAATATCTAACGTTTCGACTACACATATAGACAAACCCACTAGCTCATAATTTCATATAATATCATGCACACAAGTATGACATTAACAACACCACATAACAATCATTAAATGAACTCACAAATCAAAATTCATCACCTTAATTCATCTTTATTTATGGCTCATAACATAAAAACTAGGCTAAGAGCACACATCATTATTCACAACCTTATCTTCGGACTTAGAGCTACTACCTACGACCATGACTTAAGTCTACCTTATTCAAAATGTTACAATACAACACAAATTTACCAACGAAGGAGTTCTCCACTAGGTGGGTGGTACCCCTCTCCCCTTCAGAACGACAGTTTGTGGATCCCGTACATACATTTTAACCTGCAACCATCAGATATCATATCCGCAAGGCTGATTCTACCTATTGACATTTACACTTATAATCACACTAGAGCAGTCCAAGAGTTCCTCTAGGGTAGCCTAACCATTTATTTATAACATGTCTTTGTCTTCATATTTAGACCAACAAAAATGTCAATTCATTATTCACCTTCCAAAACACAAAAGGATTATATTTAATAATAACAAGAAAGATACAATAATCAGATAATCAATCCTATAGCTCAATTAGCGGCCTAGTGTCGGGTGTAAACACCTTCCACTTATCATTATGCAACACATAAGGTCTCGGAGTCAATCCTGGTTTCAAATCAGAACATACAAACAAATAACGGGTGGATGGGGGTCTGACATGGTACCCGTTACAGTACTGTTGGTCCGGTACCCCCGACCGTCTAGGTAAAGAGTCTGACAGAGAAAATTGGCTTGTGGTGGTAGATGGGTACCGCTAGGCGGTACCTAGCTACTGCATTATCTTTGGTAGTCTCAAAATCTTATACCTGAGGTGGTAGCCGGCTACCGTGGGCGATACCGTGCTACCGTATGCCGTTGGAAAATTTTGCAAAACAGAGCACGTTCCAATTGTTCAATCATTCAGTTTTTACAATGTTTAGAGAGTTTATTAACACACAAATCACACAAATTAGAATAAGAAAATGAACCTCGGCTTCCTCGATCAATTGATTCCAATAACATCATATATTTATAAATCATAATTCATATTAAAATCAATTAAATCACATGATCAATCACACGAGATTACGAACATGAATTTCAAACATATATATGCAATCTAGCTTGTCCACGTACTCACCTCGACTATTTGACAAATAAAACGGAACAAACAAATCAACAAAGATAGAAGTCGGCAGACAACGGTGGCTGTCCTACCAATGACCACAATGACGCTCTACGGTGTAGGAGCAGTCAAAGGCAGCAGCATCGATCGACGCATCGAGTTGGATCCTGCATCTTCTCCCGCGGCCATGTTCTCTTTTTTCGATAATACTCCGTAAATATTTTGCAGCTCCTCACGTAGGTCAATACTTTGTATGTGTATGTAATAGTAAGGGGGTTTGGGTCAAAATATATGTAAGGGGAATTGAAGTTTCCATCTCCATGCCGAAATAGAAGATTAGCTTAGGAATATGATATATTATTTAATTATTTATTTATAAAAATCTTTATATTTATTTATCGAAATGTAACATCTATTTTACTCACCACGATTTACACGTATGTCCAAACATAACAAATTATATACTGCTGGTCACCATTTTACGAGATCTACCAAAAAACCTAATTTTAAAATAAAAAGGCCAACTTTACAAATAGTTTATATTTTTTATTCATAAAATAATATATTTATTTTTATTAAAAACCACGGCTAACTATTAAGCCAGATATCAGGGCGTTACAGATAATACTAAAATGAATTATAAGAGATATTACACACTCTTAATTCATCTTAGGGCTTAATATATATCTAGTCTTATACTCCAATATTAACAATTGAGGTATAAAATAAGACTCCTAAATACACACTCTTAATAGCCAATTTAAAAGATAACAATTAGGAAATGGATAAAATTGAATCACTCAAAATAGTAAACACACTTATATGTCGACGTCTCAAATCACACAATACATCACAATGAGCTATTGCCATGTATTCATGGTACAACACGTCAATCAGTCTAATGATGGGCTAAGTATAAAAACATGAAAAATCAGGTTGATTTCTACAAGAAATATGGCCCAAAACACTTTAAAAATATAGGAATAGAAACAAATATTATTATTTTAATGAACTTTTTTCACATTTGTAATTTTGGTCAGATTCTTCAATTAGGAAAGTGTATCTCATTTGTCAAAAAGTGTAGAAAATAAATCCCAAATATGATCAAACACAAGTTGCACATGTAATACTGTTCATGAACAATTTGATGGAAAAATTTATAAGGGACGGATCTTATTTTATTTACTTTCTGAGCCAAAAGTAACTAACAAAAGGAAATAGATTTATTTTTAGCAAATAAGAAAATTAAGTCAAAAGTGTAAAACTCGGGATTTTGGACCTTGTTTTGGTCTCGAAGTCCAACCCAAAATATAACATGACACTTTGATATTAATCTTCTTATTCACTAACCAAACTCAGGACTAAGAAGGCTAGCCTCACATATATCACCCAGAGTTCATACCTCTTAATACTTACTCAAGCTCAAACTCTAGCTCTAGAACAAAGGCGGCCTTCACGAGCCAATCCGATCCAAAAAATAGATATCTGGTCCGGTATTTTAACTCCTGGATATTTCAGATCAAATATCTAAAAAAAATCATATCGAATATGAAATAAAATACTAAGATTTCAAGTATCCATGAATATCCAAACTTTATATTTTGAAATAAGTAAATACAAAAGCTAAACTTAAACAACATAAAGCTAATTCATTTTATCACAACAATTTTCCTAACTCCAAGTCCATTTCAATTTTTGTACTCCATTTTTTTCATTTTATTTGTTCATTATGTTGATATTTTTTCCAAGATATTTATAAAATTATGACTTAAATAAAACTCTAAAGGTAAACTCTAAAGGTAATATGATATTTGAAACATTTTTTATTTTAAATTCAAGGTTAATGTTGAGTTCCATTGTTTACAAATAAAAATTGATCCGAAATTCTTTTTTAGAATCATTGGGAAAAACAATAATTCTTAACATAAAAATTTATTTCAAATATTCTACTGATTCAATCCAAATTTTTGGATATTTGAAAATCAGATATCCGGAGTTTTCCAAATCGAACATAGAATAGATTTTGCCTATCCAAAAATTCCGAATATCCAAAAAATCATATCTCATCGAATATATCCAAATGAACAAGTCTGTATCTAACGGATAAAATTAGGGCTGGGCAGAGGGCCCGATCGGGCCGATTTGCATAGGGACAAGACCCTACTTGTTTTAAAAACAAATGGCTCGTGTCAGTGCGGGTTGTTGAAAAAAAATATTTGGAACGATCCTAACCCGCCTTATTTCAAACAGTTCTATTAAGCAGGTCCATGAGGTTTTTCTAGTAAATCAAGAATTTAAAATATATCAGAAACAAATAAACATCTTAAATGAGAACCGTCAAAAGAATCACTTCTTGAAACTAATTCATGATTTTAATACACAAAATAAAAATAAATAATAACATTCAACTAATAAAAGACTTTCACCAATTCAAGTTGTAAACGTATACGAAAATGCGATTGAGAAAAATTTTTTACTAATTATGT
>OOIL02002380.1:41844-84679 GCA_900332095.2 Cuscuta campestris
ATGATTCCTGTTTTCATATACCTGGCTCTCACATAGGGCCCCCATATCCCAATGTCATTTCTTGCCTTCCACCAAAGTTTAAGGGTGTATGCTTGTTGTAGGTCCTTTAAGCTTTTGATCCCCAGCCCTCCCTCTACCTCAGGTTTTGTTATTTGTGCCCATCTAACCCAGTGGTGTTTATGGGATCCTTCCTTTTGTCCCCACAAAAAGTTGGCCATGTATCTGTTGAGGGTGTGGATGATTGATTTGGGAATGGTGTGGACAGCAAGGGTATGTAATGGGATTGAAGATATAACATGTTTTATTAGTATAAGTCTACCCATCTGGTTGAGAGTCTTGTTGTACCAAGAGTAAATAAGTTTTTCAAAATGTCCCAAGATATCTTTGCAGTGCTCTTTTCTGAGAATCCCTTTACAGATAGGAGCTCCCAAATAGGTAAAAGGTAGGTTCCCTCTTTTGATTCCTAGAGCCTTCTCCATATGTTGATTTTGGGAGCTGGTTGTGTGCTTTGATGTGTAGAATCTACTCTTGTTAAGGTTGATCTCTTGCCCAGTAGCCTTGAGGTATATATATATATATATATATATATATATATATATATATATATATATATATATATATATATATATATATATATATATATATATATATATATATATATATATATATATATATATCCATGCGTGGGCATGGATAAATAGGAACAAAAAGTGGATGATCAAGGATGAAGATTTCAATGGCTTGGGGATTGATTCTTTTTGGCGCAATGGTCGTAGAGTTTTATTTAAAAGTGTTGTTTGATTTTTCTTTTTTACGGCCATGCCCCCATGTATCAACTCTCTTTCTTCTTCAATAAAACTTACTTTTGAAAAATACACACACACACACACGGAGTATAGTTTTTATTAATAGAATGTGTTGAATATACTATATAGAATTTATTTATTACTACAATTTGATAGAAAGTCTAAAATGCATTATTGAGTATACTTTAATTTATGGGTAATTTACTTAAATAAAACTAAAACATAATAACTTTCTTAATATATGACCATATGTTTTTATTAGTCATTATTCAACTAAATGTCCAGCATCCCTTCGGCATTATTTTTCTCACTAGACATTATTAAGTCCTATTTAGGGAATAAAAAAGTTTAAGTCTTATATTAGGAAATGACTTATGTTTTAGTCCTACTTAGTGCAAATTTCACTTAATTTATTTATAACTTTGTATATTTATAATTTTATTAAATTATAGAAAACGGATCAGTTCAGATCTTTTTGTTTCTAAATATTAGAAATCGGCCTGACTTATTTTGCTTAAGGACCCGTCCTGGACCGACCCATTTTCAAAGATTAAATTTTCAATTCGGCCCTAACTCGCTCCAAACCGTGCGGCTCGATTCCGACCCATTGTTCCAAGACCGGTTTCCCCACCCCTAAGTAAAGTTAGGTTTTCTGGTTTAAAATTACACCCAAAATTCACCCTCATAACCAGAAGGAGCATGCTACATGTACTCCAAAATTTGTATCACATTTGTATACCAAAGGTATGCACACTATTTTGATAGTTCACATTGATACAAAGTATTGGTGCGTTAACAAAAATTTATACGGATACAAAATGTTGATGCATTAACAAAAAGAGCAATGCTAGGGGTACACCAAAAGGTGTACCTTGGTGTACCCCAAATGTACACCACCTCTTCTCCACCACGCATTTTTATTTGATTTTGAGGGTGTTTGGAAGTGATTAACTTGTGGATAAAGTGATTTCCACAAAAGCTGAAAGCAGAAGCATCTCCTATTTGCTTCTCCGAAACGGTGTTCTATGTACAAAATAGTGGTTGTGAAAAGCAGAAGCTGACATACCAAACAGAGTAAAATCACTTCTATTCAAAGCAGAAGCTAAATGATTAAAAGTAACACACTGCCAAACAGTCTCTTTTATTTACTTATTTTTTTAAAACTTTTTTGCCTTTTTTAGTGGACAAGGAGGGGGTGTGAGACATATGGGGTACACCTTCTTTAGTGTACCCTCGCATTTTTCTAACAAAAATTAGCATACAATATATTGGTACAAATAGCATTATCCTAGCTAAATCATACCCTGATTTTATTACCTCCGATTCCCTCAGAAGTCCCAATCCTTAAGCTCAAGCTCAAGCTCGGCTCCAGCTCAACAACAATGGCGGCCTTCACTCCTTACTCTTCTTCAACTTTACTCCATCTCGATACTACATCTCTCTCCTCTCGATCCTCTCTCTCCGGCCCCGCTCTCCGCCGCTCCCTCTACATCTCTGCTGTTCCAACCGCCCTTCGCCGGACCATCACCAGCCAAGGTATTTCCTTTTTTATTCTAGGGTTTGTATTGTCATTTTTTAAAAAAAGGATTCCAGAATTTATCTACACGTTTAACATATCATTTTTTGCTCCTTGCTAGATAGGGTTTGATTTCTGCTATCTATATTTCTCTAACAGATTTTGGTGTAGTATTGTTATTTGGTTAATCAGAAATGGCCTGGGATTTGGTTTTAATAATTTGACTGAAAGTTGTACTTTTTATTGCGTGAAATATTATAATTTTTTAATAGTGCGAGTCACTTGGAATAATATGTCGGCACTTACTGCAATATCGATGGATATGTCAATACGGGTGTCTGTAAACATTTAAAACATGGAAATCTTCTCTTCTCTTAATATCTATGATGCTAGTGATACCACAGATAACATCTCGATATTGCTTAATATTATAGATATTTGAATTTTGATTTTTTCAATATTATTGATACATTATTATTGTTGTTGATGTTGTTGTTGTTGTTTTTGTTTTTAATACTTTCACTGTTCTTTTGATTTTTCACCAACATCAATATTCATAATATCCACTAATATTTATGTAGATTTTAAGTTTCAATGCATACTCTATATTTTGTTTTTAAGATTATCTGAATTCATTGGATGGAAACATAGGTTACCCCCATGAAACAAGGAGAAATGCAGTTTTAGCCCCTTTCCAAATTTGTTGTAGTTTTGCTACCTCCGACAATAGCAATATTTCTAATCGTTGCTTAAGTTCATCCATTGATATTCTTATGTGTACTTTGACTAGCAGTGAAATCAGATAAGAAGGATTTTCTGCACATTACCGATTATGATAAGGCTACAATTTTGAAGATCTTAGACCGTGCACAAGAGGTTAAGGCTTTGCTTAAATCAGGAGACAGGTCATTTCAGCCATTCAAAGGGAAGAGTATGGCAATGATTTTTGCAAAGCCATCCATGAGAACGCGAGTATCTTTTGAGACTGGATTTTTCTTGTTAGGCGGCCATGCTATATACTTGGGACCTGACGACATACAGATGGGTAAGCGTGAGGAAACTCGAGATGTTGCTCGTGTACTCTCTCGCTATAATGACATCATTATGGCACGTGTGTTTGGTCATCAGGTATGCCGGTGAGTTTTATTATGGTTTTCTTGTGATGGTTGAAGCATTAGTCCCATCCTTTTCATTTTTTATAATGCATTAGTCGCATTCATTACCATTAGTTGATGCTCAGCGGATGGTTGTGGCTTGATTGTTGAATTGATGGTACTTGTTTATTTGTTTTCAGGATATCCTTGACCTAGCCAAGTATGCCACTGTTCCTGTTGTCAATGGATTAACAGATTACAACCACCCATGCCAAATCATGGCTGATGCACTTACCATCATTGAACACATTGGTCACTTGGAAGGAACAAAGGTCAGATTATACCTACTCTGTTACCACCCAGTGTTTCTGATCCAGTTTCTTTCCCAAGCTCCACACTGCCATTCTTTTCTATAAGTCTGGCTTCTAGATACACAATTTAAGAGTATATAATGGATTGCATCCTACTTGATTGAGGTCTTAACTCATCCTAGTCTTTAACGTCATATTCAATACAATCTAATGTCACAAATGCAATTGTCCAGGTGGTCTATGTTGGAGATGGAAACAACATTGTGCATTCTTGGTTGCTGTTGGCAGCTGTTATTCCTTTCCATTTTGTCTGTGCATGCCCCAAGGGTTTTGAGCCGGATCAGAAAACAGTTAAAAAGGCACAACGGGCTGGTATCAGCAAAATAGAGATCACAAACAATCCAAAAGAAGCTGTGGTTGGGGCCAATGTCGTATACTCTGATGTTTGGGCCAGTATGGGACAGAAGGAAGAAGCTGAATATCGCAGAAAAGTTTTCCAAGGGTTTCAGGTGAACTTCATTGACATACAATGTATTCCTGTGTATTGTCTTGCTTGACTTAGCAGTAATTTATGGCATACATACACACACATGGAGCTTATCCTTGCAACTTTTCTTAAACACTATTAACTCTATTAATAATGTAGTATATGTCCATCAGTCCATACATATGTGATGGAATTTAATCCACTGTGGTATGTAAAATACATACAAAATAATATCGAATCATAATACTGTAACTATAATAAATATGAACTCGATGTTTACTTGGAAAGTGGAAACCCAAATCAAGAGAAAACTAGTGGCCTTTTTAGGCGGTTCCATGCCAAAGGGGGTGGTGTATTATTACTGATCGGGGGTGTATTATACCGTATTTGGGCGTGATAGCCATTGATGGAGCTTGAAGCTCTATAGGGAAGATGATGAATATGAGAGAGATGTAGTGTGTAGATCATAGATTGAGGCTCTCCTTGGGTGTCACCCCTCTTTTATAGTGGAATAAGAGCTTAGGGTTTTCCCAATGAGCTTCTCCCATGGATCGGGCCCAATATCTTACAGGCCCGGGGGGTATTATTCCATCAATATGTTTTCAACGTACTGAAGCACAATTAGTCAATCCCCCACTAGTGTTTGAACATGTGACCTCCCATTTGGAAGAACCTCTGTTATGTCGTTCGAGCACAAGGTCTTTGGCTATCGTGGCAACTAAAGTCATGTGAATGAGAGATTCAACATTTTGTGATTAATTACACTTTTTTTTGTACTTGCCATCATCAGATTGACGAGGAGCTCATGACATTAGCGGGACCAAAGGCCTACTTCATGCACTGTTTACCAGCCGAGAGAGGCGTCGAAGTGACTGATGGAGTTATCGAAGCCCCCAATTCAATCGTTTTCCCGCAAGCAGAGAATCGCATGCATGCTCAAAATGCTATAATGCTACACGTGCTTAACGCGTAAATGTGACGCCTTGCGTGTCACTTTGATCTTTAATTCTTTTCCTCCAATATAAATCTGATCACCTGTGGATTCTCAGGTGGTAATTGTTTTCCTTCAATTCAAATCTGTTCTGTCTGAGCCTTTATATAATGCAGCAGTGAAAAACTGGATTTGTGGATTCAACATTTTGCAGCGGTATTTATTATGACCGTTTAATGGTGTGAGAATTCAGTTGAGATCATTAATGGAGGATATGGAAATAGTTCCATATAGAATAAATTCCATAAAAAGTCTTCAGTTATATGTCGTTTTACTTATTTAGTCTCTACATATCAAATATCAGTAATTTAGTTCCCAATTATTATATTGTTTTCTACAAATGGTCCTTTGTTTAAGAACATGGACAAAGGGGTATATTCACACTTCTTTCCCTCCTCAATTAAGCTTCATCCCTCCTTCTCAAACCCGTTGATGAGTTTGAAGTTCTAAACCCAAGACTGAAACGATCACTCATTTCTCAATTGTTCATATTCCTGGTGTAATCCAAAATCAAAACCAATAACCTTCATGGATGATTTTTATGATTTAGTCTCTGGAAACTACAAAGAAAACAAATCTAAAAACTCATTCGTGAAGGATACAAGTTTCGATTTTGGGTTCCGCCAGGAAAACAAAGAATTGAGAGAAGAGTGATGATTTCAGTTTTGGGTTCAAAGTTTCAAACTCAGTTACGGGTTTGGGAAAGAAGTGTGAGAAGAGGAAGGAAGCTTAATTGAGGTGAGAGAAGACTGTGAATTTACAATTTTATCCCTGTTTTTAACGAAAATGTTAACAAGTAAATATATGTATGTATATATATGTATATATATATATACATATAATATATATATATATATATATATATATATATATATATATATATATATATATATATATATATATATATATATATATATATATATATATATATATATATTGATGGTGTAAATATAGATGGGCGGGTTGACCGAATATGACCTAGACACACTCGACCCGTAATATAAAACACACAATAAGAACACAAAGTATGACCTAGACCGGGTAAATCTCCTCACTCCGAAATATATTTCTTACTCTGTCTCAAGAGTGTACTAGTTTTAGTGAGATAAAGAATAGATCCCCTCTATCAAATATCATCATATTTATAGAGGAGGATTTGTGATCTTTCCCTGTTCATCCAAGGACAAAATATGAAGCTCGTGGGAAGGTCACTGTAGTTAATGGAAACACTGTACAATCATTGATTTCAATAGCTACAAGCCAAGACACTGTTCAATCAAAGACTATAAATGGATATTCTCAATCCAATCAACCCTGCAAGGTGACAAATATCCCTTTCACTGTATGCCTCGTGATGGATGAGCGGCGGGGTGGTCCCTCGGTTTTTGACGTGGTTCACCATGCATGCGAGTCTAGACCAATGTTTGCCAAGTAAGATGATATGACCCGTCTCTTTGGTCTTCCGGAAGATCCTTTGTAATATAAGGTGATATTTTGGCTTTCGCCCAAAATGTGACCGGTCACTTTTTTGGTCAATTTTTGACCCGTCTCAATCGAATAGTTAACCTCATTTGGTGACTGATGAAAGTGACCGGTCATATTTTGACCTGTCCCTTTCGGTTGTCCGGGCCGGGTATAGGGATATACCCATCATATAATATAATATATATATATATGTGTGTGTGTGTGTGTGTGTGTGGGCTAGATCAGGTGAGAATGCACCTTGGTGAAAGAAATAAGAATAAAATCTAGCATTTGGATCTGATGCATCCTACGCTCCTATTTTGAGATAGTGCATTTTCAAAGGTTTTTGCTGTATTTTCGACATGATGCATTTTCAAACCATTTTGGTGCACCTAATTTTGATGCAATCCAGACCCTTAGATTTCACGATCTAAAGCACCAGATTCATTCTTATTTCTTTCATAAGATCACATTCTCACTTGAACCAAATTATATGTGTGTGTGTGTGTGAGTGTGTATGTATGTATATAATAGGAATTGACTCCAGTGAGATGACATCTTACGGTGAGATAACATGCTTCGGTGAGATGACACAAAGCTCACCACATTACACTACAAAGCTCACTAATAGCCAATGTAAAGCTCACTTGTAAATAAAGCAAAGCTCACCACTTTGAACACCAAAACTCACCTTTTTTTAATTTTGAAAATTAAAAAATTAATAAAAAATAAAATTACAACACCGGTCAGCAGCGGTGGCGCGGCGGAGACCGGCGGCGGCGGCCGGCAGTGGTCAGCGGCGGCAGGGGTTGCCGGTGATGGTCAACGGTCAATGGTCAAAGTCTAGTCAACACCACTCCTTTTGATTATTTTTTCAAAAAAAATTAAAGTCTTGAAAAAATATGGTGAGTTTTGCCTTACAGTTTGGTGAGCTTTGTAGTTGTACTTGGTGAGCTTTACAGTGACTAGTTGTGAGCTTTGCGTCATCTGACCGTAGCATGTCATCTCACCGTAAAGTGTCATTTGACTGGAGTCAATCCCATATATATATATATATATATATATATATATATATATATATATATATATATATATATATATATATGTATGTATGTATATATAGGGGCTGGTTCAAGTGAGAATGCACCTTGGTGAGAGAAATAAGAATAAAATCTGGCCTTTGGATCTGATGCATCGTGCGGCTCAGATTGCATTCTGCACTCAAATTTTGAGATAGTGCATTTTCAAAAGATTATGGTGCATTTCGACATGATGCATTTTCAAACCATCTTGGTGCACCTAATTTTGATGCAATCCTAACCCTTAGATCTCCCAATCTAATGCACCAGATTCATTCTTATTTCATTCTTATGGGATTGACTACAGTCAGATGGCACTCTAAGGTGAGATGACATGCTACAGTCAGATGATGCAAAGCTCACCATTAGTCACTGCAAAGCTCACCAAAGACAACTACAAAGCTCACCAAACTGTAAGGCAAAGCTCACCATATTTTTTCAACACTTGAATTTTTTTTGAAAAATAATATCAAAGGAAGGGGTGCTGATTAGATTTTGACCGCTGACCGCGACCATTGACCACCGCCTGCCACCGCCGGTCACCGGCAGCCGCTGTTGCTCTGCCGCCGTTGACCGGTGTTGCTATTTTATTTTTATTAATTTTTTAATTTTCAAATTTTTTAAAAAAGTGAGTTTTGGTGTTCAAAGTAGTAAATTTTGCTTTATTTCTAAGTGAGTTTTGTCTATTAGTGAACTTTGTAGTGTAGTGTGGTGAGCTTAGCGTCATCTCACTGAAATAAAAATATGTGTGTGTGTATATATATATGCATTTTTATTTCTTTCATAAAATATCATTCTCGTTCAATCAAGAATCTCTATTGACTTTTTCTTTTAAAAAAAAAATAATCTCTATTGACGTCCACTATTGTGAGATCAAATTCCCCAAATAGTCCTCTTAGTTTGGCGCATCTAGATATTCACTCAAATCGTTTCACATCAAAATTCAAAAGTTGGGGCAAGATAAAAATTTTGACCATTTCAAATAAATAGGATATTTGAAACCTCTTATCTTAAACAATTACCAAGTATTCTTCAATTTGATTTTTGACAATCAAATTCGACCTACTTAGAGCATCTCCAACGTGTAGTGTAAAAATTGGTAGTTTAAACTTTATTTTACACTATCATTAGTGTTTTACATTTACTCCAACCATATTTTCTATATAATATACTTTTTATAATATTTTTTGTTTTAAGTTACTTATTTTTAATGATTTTTAAAAAAAGACGTAGTAAATACCTTATACATATGAAGACGGAGAAGAGGGAAGGAAAAAAATGAAGAAAATTAATTTTTTATTCTTTCCACTATCCATAGTGAACTTGTAAAAATACACTTTGAAGATTGCTTTTTACACTACATTGCATTTTACCAATTGGTTTACCATATTCATTGGAGTGTTGATAAGGTAACATTAAATTGTATATAGTGTATATTTTACAATATAGACTACCCTTGAAGTTGCTCTTAGGATTTCTCTAAAAACCAAGTTTTCTCAAAACCACTTTGACCTTCGTATACTTAAGGTTAGTATTTGAATAATACGTAATTTCTACTACCACAACTACTTTCTTAAATGTGCTGCCTGTATCAAAATCCTTAGCTTTCACCCCAATATGATAATAAGCATTTTTATTCATCTTTGCAATCTCCCTTGTTATTCAAAGTGTTCATATTCTTTATCCAAGTAATTGATCTTTATTGCCATATATACCTTTTTGCTTGACTTAAGAAAGCCAAAGTCATTGCAATATTTCACAAGTTCATTGATATCTCAGAAATCCACTCTAAATGAGAGCTTTTCTACTAAGCTTTCCTTATTTTTTTATTCTAAAAGAGAAGGGGGGGTCCTTTTCTATTTAGTGGTGATCGTTTGAAAAATTATTATGTAAAAGACAGTAGGACCCAATGTCTGTTTTCATAGTCTTCCAAAATCCATAAATACTATAGCCCAGTTCCCTGTCAGTACGACAGAGACAAATGGCCATCACGAGCATACAAATACAGGTCGAAATGGTGAAGTCTTGTGTCGGGGCATTCAAATTCTAGATGAGGCACAGTATAGAACTCTCCAAAATCCATCTCAAACACGAGTATTGCATGCATGCAAGGATTTATGTCTATCTCAATATGACCCACTATCAAATACACAGCTCGATTTAGGACCACAGTGCTTCTTCTCATTGAGAAGGACCCATAAAAAAAGGGCTACGTGCAATTTCCACATCAGAGGAGGAATCTAAATTGCACACATAAAACCAACATTCCTCCTCATAAGTGCAATGTACGCATAGATAATTGCATTCATTTCTTGCCTCAGTAAAGAACAAGCCACACACATGATCGGCAAATTTTATTTGCATAGTTCCTAGTTGTTGAGTAATGAGGTTGAAAACAAAGTAGTGTCTCTCCCGGAAAAAGTGTTTGTATCCCGTAGCATGAATATGGAGTAAAGAAATCGTTTTGGTTTTGATAGAACTAGGGCAGACCTCAAAGCGAAGCTTAGACTTGCATTATGTTGAAGATGAGAGGCTTATGAACTCAAGTTCTCGTGTTGTAAGATTTTCCAAACACCGTTAAGTTTGGAGGTTAAGTTAGTGGAGATTTCGAACACACTTGTTTGAGGATGGGATGCAGGCACAAAGATTGGTCAAACCAGTACACATAATGTGTTTTTCACCTTACACTATTTTCCTTGTGTTTGTGTGTTTCGAGCATTTCATACACAAGATATTTGAGAGAAAAATCTTATGAAAAAATTCACAATTTTATACGGAGTACAACTCTATTCACACTAGGCAAGCATATGACCTGATAGGAAACAGAAAATGATACACACACATAGTGCCATGTACAAAAGCAACCATGTACAAAGGTAAGAATTAAATCGAAGTACTTGGGTAAGAAAAGCATTTGCATTTACAAAATGAGTACCACTGGTCTCCATAGCATCACCCACACAAAATAAGAAAGATGCATAAAGGGGCTTCACCTATATTACACACTTGTTTTTACAAAACTGGACAGACTGAGAATGCTAAGAGCATTCTTGCAGTTCTCAAAATATCGATTCTCCGATGGCTGCCAGAGGAGACCTAGACTATACAATCCAGTAGAGACTCCAAGGCTTTCGATGCTTCAGCAACAAAAAAGACGGTAATGATACGTACTAGTTGTAATGTGAAAGAGGCTTCCTTGATTTGGATGATGATGGACTGGATGTCTCCTTAAAAGCAGAAGGGCAGAGGTTATTCACCTTGCAATTCTCACAGTGAGGTCTCAGTGGTGTACATATTGTCTGTCCAAACCCAACCTGTTTATCGTCCATCATAATATAGATGCTGATTGGTCAAAATAAACTTCATGGTATCATAAGTAAATGATGATGACATTGTCACAGTGAAAAGCAGCAAGAGACCAAAGAAGAAATCTTTGATATTTTCTGGTAAAAACATCAAATGCAGCACAGTTCATTTAAGGTTCGCGAGTTGATTGATGCAAGCTTGCTAGTATGTGAACATCCTTTTAAAATTTAAATACATTAACATATTGAAATCTTTCATGCATAATAAATACTCCCTCCGTTTGGATTTAGTTGTCCACTTTCTAAAAACTATGATTTCATCCAGATGATGCTCATACACTCTCTCTAGGTTATTTTTAATCTTTATTGAATATGGAAGTGAACCCATAAATCTGGACAAATGAATGCAAGTGGACAACTAAATCCGGAAGGAGGGAGTCGAGACAATTCATTATCCAACATACCAAAAGTGGATTTATTGGATCCCACTCTTCCTTTGGTAGCCACTTCTCCAAAGCCACTCTAGTTTCCTCTGGCGATGAAGTTTTCTATCGAAGAGAAAAGTTAGAACACATGAACTTCACACGTCCAAAAACAATGTTAGCAGCTTATGTTATTTACTCCGTATATTGTTGGTTCCCTTGATGTGATTTCTCAAGGACACAATAAGGGATGAATAAAGGCTAATGGTCTCTTCAACAACTTTTAAATGATACTCCATCCATCCCAAATTTAGCTTCCCATGTGAAAATGGAACGATGTTTACTAAAAGTGAAATTATGGCTTTTTAAGCCTGACGTCAAATCCCATGGCTCAACCCTGGACAGGCGGTGGAAACTAACTGGAGTACGGTCAGGATGAACACTGGCGGCATGCTTAACACATGCAAGTCAAACGGGAAGTGGTGTTTCCAGTGGCGGACGGGTGAGTAGTGCGTAAGAATCTGCTCTCGGGTGGGGAGCAAAAGCTGGAAATGGCTGCTAATACCCCGTAGGCTGAGGAGTGGTTGAAGTTTGGAGAGGAGAGAAAAATAATATAAACCACACAATTATTTCCTTTAAAGGAATGAGAAAATCATTTTGGGATGCCCAAAAAAGAAAATTGGGAAAATCAATTTGGGACAGAGGGAGTCATTATTAGTGTGAGCCAAAGGGGTTTGTCTTTTAGTAATGTGGATCTTAATAAATGCTTTGCCAAGACAATGCAAACATATAAACTTGCATAACACCATGCCTTTCATTATATCTACGCTCAAATATTTTGATATTACCTGGTTAGTTCCGGCTTTTGAAACCCATCCCAGCCTATTGCAAATGCGATGAACATGAGTATCGACACATATTCCTTGGACATTGTTCCAAGCAACATTCATAGCCTACATAATGACGAGTATTATGCACCAAGAACAGTTGACTAAGTAATATGATACAGACAGCATACCAAATGAGCCATCTTAGGACCAATTCCAGGAAGTTTTAGTAGTTCCTCCAGTGTGCTAGGAATATCGCCACCATACTTCACAATACATATTTTTGCAATTTTTTTCAAGTTAATGGCTTTCCTGGTATAGAACCCCACCTATCAACAAGTCCAAAGTGTTACATATTGTTTTTCCAGCCACAAGAGACAGAATAAATCCAAGAACCACGCAAAAAGGTAAGAAGTGAAGATTTATGAAGGTTCTGATGCAAGTCACTTGGCAAAGAACCAACCACAAAAACATATATTTTGTAAGCTGCTTTAGTAGTTAGTTAGACATGAGTTTCCATCTCATACATAAATCTGAACTTAACATACTGGGTAAATCAAGGTCTTGATGGTCTCTTCATCAGCTTTGTCAATTGTATGAGGTTCAAGCAGTCCGTTTTGCAAGAGACGTTGAATTGCTCCTATATAATAGAAGAGCTACACTCATATATAACTTATATAAGTGAAGAAAACACACACGCGCACACACAGTTACAGGTATACAGAAACAAGAAGTCGGTACAGAAAATAATATACATGGTGCCCAAGTTTCAACAACGTATTGTTCTTCTTAGCCATCCAAAACCACACTCTCTTGTAAGGGGGTTATCAAGAGAGGGCGCAACTTCTATCAAATGGATGAGATATTTATGTTGTAGGTGGTGATAATTCTACTTGTCACTGCCCAAGTTTCTCCCAGAGGTATACAATTTTTTTCCTTCCCTTAGAGAAGTATAATATAGGTTTTGAAGATAAAGGTTCATTGATTTTATAGCTTAGCATAACTTCAGTATGCTTTTGAGATATAATATGTTGTTGACAACAAACTAATTTTCATGTGATCTTGAAATGGAACTTTCTCAAATCGTCTTTTCAGTTTTCCTGATGTTGCTTAAAAGAATTGGGTTGGGACTTGGGAATTCTTTGAACATCTGACATCTAATCCACATAGTACCCAATTACGTTAGATTCTTTCATTTGGAAGATTCAAGCTCTGTTGAAGGTGATGGCATTCTCTAACTGTGTAGTACAACAACAACAACAACCCAGTAGGGTCTGGGGAGGGTGTGTGTACGCAGACCTTGCCCCTACTCGGAAGTAGGGAGGCTGTTTCCAAGTGTGTAGTACAACAGAGTATGCCAAATATGCACTTCCAGTGTTACAAGAGTGGTGAAACTAATAAACATTTATTTCAGCATTCCCCTTGTGCTTGGAGATTAAAAAATAGAGTTTGTGAAATGTTTACAGTTGTGTCCCTCATTACAGAATACAGATTCTCTTTCAAATAGGACATAGAGGTTCTGGTGCAGGAAGGAAATGGATATATTTATGGAGATGTGTGATATTGGTGGATTTCCATAGTAACTGAGTTCGACTCACAAATCTAATTTTCCAAGAAGATTTGGTCTAACAGAAAACTGTCATACAGTTGCATGGTAGAGATAGAGATTTCCTGAGTGCTAATAATGTGCTTCTAAGTGCTCAGAGAGTATGCCAAATATGTAGTTGGTGAGGAATACATGTCTTCTTCTTATATTTATTTCTTTTAATGAAGTGTTTTAATTTCATCTCAACATAGATAGCTCTGTGTCCGTATATTTGAGTTAGCTGGCAGAGGGAGGGATGAGACCTGGGGAAGCATTATTACGATTATGAAACAATATCAGGGTGGAGAACATGAAATGTTAAGTTATGTTCAACAAATTAACAAGTTCATGCAAGCAAATCAACTAGAAATCCAAAATCAATGTATTTACGGAGATGACACAAAGTCAATGTGGGAACATTCAAAAATTCTCATGCCCACGTCCATGTATAAGAATTTGAGCCATAGTAAGAGATGAACATGTATCTGACAACCAAGTGTGTGCATGTACATTATTCTCTTAACTACTCCCTGTGTTCCTAAACAAAATTCACTTCGACGATTGCCGGGACACCGAGATTAAAAAATGACAATTGTGTGGTTGAGAAGTTGAGATTAATCTAGAGAAGAGGGAAACATATGAACCACTTAATGCTTTCTTTAAAACGAAACGAGAGATACTTTTGGAGCGGGCAAAAAAGAAAACGAATGCTGAAACTTCTCAGTTTAACAACGGGAGAGCAATTTTCTATAACAACCCCAATGGGAATGCTGAAACTTCTCAGTTTAAATATTTTCATTGTCAAAATTATTTACTAGACACTTCCACAGAACTGATGAGCCAGAATCTTTTCATAATTTAAAAGTTCCAAATATACTTTTCACCAGATATCGTAGGCTAGGATCATCCTGTTACATCTAATGTTGTTAGATATAAATGGAAATTAAAACTTACCATGAGTAACTTGATCCTTGGTTTGGCTTGATAAGAGTGCACTAACAAGAACAGCAAATCTTTTCTCCTGGAAGAAAAAGGAAACCAATGAGAATATGTTTCAGTTCCATCATCTCATGTATAAAAGTGCTCAAAATGCCAACACATGTTAGCAACCTAAAATGGGAAGAACAGAGAAATGCTCAAATTCAAATCCAAAGGTTTTTTTCAAGAAATCCATAGAAACCCAAAGGTGTTATATACCTTAGGTGGAAGAGAACTTCCAGCCTTCTCGCATCCCATTGTATCTACTGGTGCACATTCAGACGATCTCATGACACGGATCCCTTCAAGAACCTTCTCCCAGTTGTCTGGGGGTCCTGCCGAAGCTACAATCACATATTTCCTCTTCAAGTTACACTTTGAACGTAGTGAAGTAAAAAAACAAAATTCAAATCACATAGCCCTTGTGCAACTTTACAAAAAGTTTAAGACGTGAGATTCAGTTTGGTTATTTTTATTTTATTTTCATGTTGGTTGAACTTTAGCTTATGGAGCATACGGCAAGTCAATTCCACTGTTTCTTCCTCACGTTTGATTTCTTCGCTTTTTCTTCAGCATATCTGAGTGCACAAAGGGTGTGTACCAAACGAAAGAGCACAGCACACACATAAGCCCATTGGTGCATTCTCAAATTGTATGTTATCATTCAGAACACAGAGTACAGATGAAGTATGAGTATGTTTCATTAATGGAACAGCATATGAACTAAAAAGTGCAAACTTTCTTTCATGAGGCTCTTGAATACCACACACTGATATACTTTACCAACTTTCATATTTGTCATTCATTAACAAAGATGCTTTAGCATTCGTCATAAAAGCACACCATACCTCCATGTTTAATGGGAGAAGCAACTCTAGCAGCCACAGCATGTACAGGAGAGAGGAGCTCCAAATTCCCTGACATAAATTGCTAATAAATAATAACAGAGAACTGAAAGACTTCAGCTATCCCGACCAAAGATGATAAAATGCAATACTTTGCTAAGATCAAAACACATGTTTGAGTCGAACTCGAATTCAAGAGGCAAACAATATTCATGCATAGCAGTAAACTCACCATTTGCAGATAACACATTTGGCTTCTGGTATGAAAAATCCTCTATATCAGGTATGCCAGATGACTGCAACAAGATGAGACATTACAGCTTATAGGCTTAAATTATCCATTGAAGCAAATATCAGATTATTGAGGTTAAAGTTTGGCCTCAAAAGAAAATCCCACAAAAAGTAGGGCTTCGAGAGGGTGTGTGCTCCCAGACCTTATCCTTGATCTTATTCATCCTTGTATGACCACACATCTACCTCAACATCCTCATCTCTACCACTTGAAGCTAGCAAGCATGAGTTTTGTTCAGTGCCCAACACTCCGCTTCGTATAGCATAGCAACCTAACCATTGTCCGACAAACCTTCCCTCCCAGGTTTGTGGATATCTTCTTGTCGCAAATAACACTTGAAGCTAGCTTCCGCTTTGCCCAGGTGGCAACTCCAATACAATGAACAACATTTTCATCTACTTAAATGACTGAACTAATCCTTACTTCTACTTCTGATTCAGTCACCGGACTCACCGGACCCCCGAGCAACATATATCAGGGCATAAGTCATGACATGCGACAGAGGCAATGTTCAAGCGATTGTCTCGAGCAAGAAGCATATATTCATTCCATCCAAATTCAAGTCCCATTCTCCAAACCCATGAATTCAAAGGTTGTGGGGAATTGATAAAATTGGCCTTGAGTCTTACTTCTACTCGAGTGATGCCCAAGAAGCAGATTTACTCTTCAAAGGCAATCAAAGAAATTTCCTCGAATTTGCTTACTAACTAAGCTAAATAGACAATTAATTCTGAACATCCCAAAAGGGAAAAAGTGGACAACTAAGTCTAGACAAATGGAGTATGAATTAGATGCCTTTTCCATCTTTCTACAACCAACTCAGATTGCTATTATTCGTCTTAATTAAAGAAGGGTCATTGCATGCAAACAACAACTTAGTAGAATCTCACTAAAGAAGGGTCTCAGGAGAGTGTGTGTAGGCAGAGATTATCCCTACTCAAAAGTACAGAGGCTTTTGCCAAAAAGACTCCCAGCTCGAGAACCAGAGAAGCACACAAAGCACAAACAAATGCACGAAGAGCAAACGAAGGGTACAGAAAAGCGCAGAGAGACAAAAAGTAGCAAGGAAAGAATGCACACACGACAAGAGCAACAATGAAGGCCTAAGGCCCAACCGAATGCCCCACTACTCTAATCCTAGACCTTTAGATGCTCCTAAGTCGTATCTTCAGTAAGGGCTAGAGAACTTAAGTCATGTCTAATCACCTCTCTCCAATTCTTCCTAGGTCTACCCCTTCCCCCCACCCCCGCCCACTACCGTAACTCTCACTTGTCCCCATATAACCTCGTTCCAAATTCTATTCAATCTCGACTATCCACACATCCAAAACACATCCGCATCTATGCTCAGTGAGTTTTTTTAATGTCTAATAATTAGATGGAGTAACAATTCAAAATAATTTTTCAATGTCTAATAATTAGATGGAGTAACGATACAAAATAGAAAAAATACAATTATCTGTTCATGAAAATATTAAATACTCCGTAGGTAGTACCCACTACATGGCCATTTCTTGATATAACATGATGCTCCTTAACTGCTTCCTTTTTAACCCTCTTTCTCCTAACAAACGCCTGAGTTTCTGCAGTAACAGCCAGCAAATTAACAAACCAGAAAACAGATAAAGGACATGGAATTAGCCGTTAGAATATACCCTAGCCTGTAAATTAATAATAGGGTACTGCAATATTTGGTAGTTTGGTAAAGAACTCCGTTGTAATAAAGTTACCCTGATATGAGTTTGGGTTAGGTTTAGTGGCATGAGCCCTTGAAGCTAATCTGGTGAAAGGTGCCATTTTCAGGCCAATTCTCGGGTAATGGAGTCCATGCAATTGCATCGTTTTTGAGATTTTAACATGATTTTCTTCTCATATGTACACTTTTCATGTCTATAAATTGCCTAAAATTTCTTGGTTATTTTGTCTTTTTTTGTATCAAACTTATACCTTCCTCTTATAGTTGTTCTTTCCGGTTCATTTTACGAGGTTTGACCGATTTTATTTTCAATTCAATTTATTTGATTATAGGTGTAAAGTTAAAAAATAAAATTTATATATTTAAAAACTACATCAAAAGTTCTACAAAACAAGTGGTGACAAGACTATATTATTTTATCAAATACCTAATGAAAATAGGTAAAGAAAGTGATTAAAGTTTGACCGGGTAAAAAGTGAGTGGGAAGAACATTTTAGAACGGAGGGAGTACTACTTATTTGAAAACAATGGATGTTAATTATTACTTCGTGGTTTGGAGGTTCTTTCGGGTTCCGATTCTGATTGACTTGAGTCTTTTCTATTTGCTCGTTCAACTCAAAGTATCATTCTTTTTATTGACGAAATGCATATAGTTCACGTCAAAACTAGACATACACATGTCGTTGAAGTCCTCAACTATCATCCCTCCCGTGCAAGACGTTCCAAAGTACTGATATCAACAAACTTAAGCACACCCAACATTTTTAGGTGTAATTTGTAAACATAATAATACAAATTATAAAGAGTTTTTCCAGATATAATTGTAAAATGTATTATTTGTAAGATAAAATAATATGAGAAATGAAAGGTGAGAATTTGAGATTACGAGGATGAGAGATTATTAAATATTAGAGACAATTGTTTCAAAAAAAAGAGAAAAAGAATAGAGACTGTAGAAAATATAAATTGTTGTGTGAAATTGAAATGAAAATTTAGGAGTATTTATATGATAAACAATTATCGCCACCCATCCTGGGCTTCATAGTTCACCCCCACCACTCCTGTCCTTTGTAGCTGGAAACAGCTATAATGTCGTTCACCAACAGACTTGAGCAAGCAACAATAGTCTAGAAAAAAAAGATGAAAAGAAATGATACCACGACTAGCATTTCTGGTGTCTAATTTTAGTTTTAGGTAATCAAAAATCAGTCTAGTTCGATTCAGTTTCCCACTAGTCCACCACCTACCAATTTGGTACCAAGTCTAGATATGAACCGAAATTGTGTCCATGACTATGTATGAGTAAGGATCATCAATTTAAATCTTTCTGAATATTTTCATTATAGATTCTATAACTTGTATCAGAACTTGTGTCATATCAAGGCTCCAATATTCATGAAGCTGGTTGTTTTAAATTGAAAAATAAAAAGGGGTTGCGTCCCGTCCTCGAGGGCCATCTGATACTTACAAAAGAAGATTAAAAAAGATGAATAATGTGTTGGGATTCCTCGTAAGTCCCATGTCAAAAGAAAATGGGAGAACGCATATAATCAAACTAAAATGATTTAACTCAAGTAATTAGTAAAAGATCTTTTGAGATGTATCCAAAAATAAATATGTAGAGATTAGCAAAATCGAATAATGTCATACTAATGGGAGATTGGGTGACGGTACGCACAATCGAACATGTGGTATCAGAGTTCAGACAAGAGTGACAGACTGTGTAGTGTGTGGAGTTCTCGTTGTGATGCTATGACAACATGAACAAAATCATATATAGTAGAACTGCAGGTAGAGCCTTGTGTCGAAAGTCGTCCTTATGACTGAAGGGCAGGCAGTGTGTCGTGTCAGGTATTAATGACAATACAAAATGATTTAACAGATTAAAATGATATGACCTAGTAAGCAGTTAATTTGTTATATTGAAAGTCTTTCCAACAAGAGAATGGTAGGCGGTGTGTCCTACGAGATAGTAACAATGGTAGAAAATGGTGGGCAGATCAAATATATAATCGCTAAAGAGGAGGTCATGAGTTGTGTAGTTCTTGGTTTGACTTTGAGGAAATATTTGTTGGGAGGCCTCCCAAGTCCTACTTTGGAAGAAATTGAGAGAGAAAAAAAACAAAATATAATGATTCATTATTACACGTACTTTTAAGGTATTTTTAATAACAAATATGTGAGAGTTTGATGAAAAACAAATAATATCATACTCCCTCCGTCATATAATGATCTTCCCAGAGTACTATTCTAACTTCACGGGAATTTATATTTATTTGTGTTTTTTCATGGCCTATATGATAAAATAAAATATTCGTGTCATCATTTATTTTGTTGAACTTTTGGTATAGTTTTTAAATATGTATGTTTTATTTTTTATTTCTATACCAATATTTAAATAAAATAGATTGAAAAAATTAGGAATTTTTCTTCGTTTTGCGAACCGGGAAGATCATTATAGGACGGAGGGAGTATTAATGTAGAATTGAGGTGAAGGTCCACCCAGTTCCAATTTCATCCAAATATGGTTACACTTTCTTTCTTTTTTGGGCTCAACAGTAATAATTGGGCTGTAAGGACTAAAATTGGAGGCTGTGACGCGTAGCCCATATTGAACGTGCCGAGGCCCGGACCTTAAACCATTTTTCAATAGCCATCGAGCCCACGAGTGACGACTCAATGAGTCATCAATGTGGGAGAGCTCCCGCCAAAAGCTATAAAATCCAATGTTCGAAAACATAAATTGGAAATGTAGACAAATGAACCGTCGAAATTTACGGAATCTCCGGGTGAATTCAGACGGACATTCCGCTCGGCTCCGCCGTCTTTGCTCTTCCGCAGTTTTCTAGGGTTCCTCCTTCCGGGCCGGAGATTTCTAGCCTCCTCGTATCATCTCCGGCGGCATGATGTCCTCGTCGGCGGCGAATTCCGCCGCGACATACCAGTCCTCTCAGCTTTCTGCCACTACTTGCAGCACGCTTCTCCGAGAATTGCAGGCGAGTGACTAATTACTCCTCTCTATCTATCCTAGACATACTCCGTATTTAGCTTTCTTTATAGGTTGATTTCTGGCACCGAATCCGATCATCGTCAGAAGGTTTCACTGCGGCTCGAAATCAGTTGCAGGGAATAATGTGTAGCTGGTTTCCATCTAATCAGCGGAATACTTCTATTTTTTATTCTTTGATTTTTACTGGTTGATGATTCTACGGCCTTTCTACTGGATGTCCCAAAATATTTGGGATCAAAAGGGCATTGTTTCATGGCCACACGTTATACTTCTATCTTAGGCAGTTTTGAGTAGTACTCTCACCTTTCTGCTTGTACGTGTTGATCATGATCTGTGAATGAAAATCTTTAGATATACAGGTAAATTGTCACCGCGCTGTAGTCTATAGTCTGGGTCTAACACAAATAGTTATAGTGATTTGATGCATTGTCCTGAGTTATGGCCTATACTTGTAGTACTCCGTATATCTTATTCCAGAGATGTCTTTACCCGGATGTTTGTTAAAAAAATTTTACTAATGCAAAAGCCTATTTCACCAGATGCTCTCCTTCCTATCTTAAACTTTGCCAATGCTTGAAGATCATTTCATAAATCTGTTGATTTTTTGGGTGAGAGTTTTGTTGGTTAACATATTTGTTCTTCCAACTCCAACTTGCTCTTTATTTTCTATTTAATTATCTTTACAAGATGTGGAGAAGTAGTTTGCATTTGTTTATTGTTCAAGCTATCTACATTTATTTTGAGGCACATTAATACTTACTTGTTAGACAGATATGCTGATGTAAATAATTATTTATTTTTAGTGCTTAAATTAGGATGTCGATGTTTCTTTATTTGTCTATGAACTTTATTTATTTCATTGCACTATTCATACATTTGGGAAATGTATGTTAGGAAACTAATGGTGAAGATTGAGCCTCTTTAGTCTACTATAGCATTTTGGATAAATATCGGCATTTAAAAATTTTATATTGATGTGATTATTGGTCCTATGTTCAGAAACACGAATGATTTTTTTCCAGGAAATATGGGATGACATTGGGGAAAGTGAAAATGAAAGAGACAAGATGCTTCTTGAGCTTGAACAGGAATGCCTTAACATTTACCGAACTAAGGTGGAGAAAACTAGGAAGTATAAAGCTGACTTGCACCAGTCATTAGCAGACTCTGAGGCTGAAATTGCTAAAATAGCTTCTGCTCTTGGGCAACGAGTCCCATTGGTAAGTAAGCTGTTCCTTTAGGCTTTATGTGGTTAGCCATTGCATTGCTTATTCATTGATTCTTTTGCTTTTCAGTATGAGAACAAGGGTAATATAAAGGAAAAAATTTCCAACATACATCCTGTATTAGAGAACTTGAAGACAAAGAAACAAGAAAGGATGAAAGAATTTCTGGAGACAGAAATGCAGATTGCACAGATTAATGCAGAGATAGTTGGAAACGACCAAGACCTTGGCACTTCTAAGGTTCAGGTCAATGAATTGGACTTGACAACTCAGAAATTGCAAGAACTAAAGTCACGCCTTCAAGTTCTCCAGTCAGAAAAGGTTTTTGAGATCTATTTCATATGGTTTGGCTGTAAGATATTGATGATTGTATGTCTCTAAAAAAAAAATTGTGCTCCTTTTGCAGAGGCTTCGTCTGCAAAAAATTAATGGCTACATAAGTGCAATTCATGACATTTCGGTTGTCATGTCAGTTGAGTTTGAGACCATATTAAGTGATATTCATCCAAGTTTATTCAGTGGCCTAAATAATGCTCAAGCAAGGAGCATAAGCAATGAGACCATTGCCAGATTAACCGATGTATTAAGTTCGCTAAGGCAGATGAAACAACAAAGGTTAAATAAGGTAATATTGTAATATACCATTTAATACTCTCTCAACATTCATCACCCTCTTCCAAACTTTTATACTTAAAGCAATATTCTCTTCGTCCCTCAAAAACATCATTCTTTCCTTGTTTTTGGCCGGCCCAAAAGAAACTTTACAGTCTGTTTTTCCTTGTAAAGTGATAAATGAGTAGCAGAGTAGCTCCCATCACTTCTCTCTAGTAGTCTCTCCATTAGACAAATTTAACCATAAACTTTGTCCTTTTCAACATTTTTCTCAATCTCCATGAAAATCAAACAAAGTAATCCAATTTTTTAAGGGATGGAGGGAGTATATTTCAATATGCTGTAACACTTAACCTTTTTGTTTCAGAGTCATTTGAATGCATGAATGTTGTATAATTCTTGATCAGTTTTTGGTATTGTTGCTCATTCTATATTGTTAAATCCTAATTTTCATACTTGGGATTTATTGTAGACTCACCAGTCACTTTCATTTTTGTGAGCAAATGAATGTGTCTCCAAATTCTTAACCATGTTCCCTTTTTTGTTTCATGTTCAGCCAAGTTATGAATTTCATATTATAACTTGACAAGTGACAGAGCTTATGAATTTTGTGTTAGTTATTGTTTGTGTAGCTAATAGAAGTGTTTTGCATAGCTATTAACTTTTTAATTAGTGTGCCTTAGTTTTATGGGAATTGTGTTTTGATGCAGCTTCAAGATCTAGGTAGCACTCTATTAGAGCTGTGGAATCTTATGGACACACCAATTGAGGAGCAACAGAGATTCAAACATGTCATTTGTTTGAATTCTTCCTCTGTAGATGAGGTGTTGAGTAAAGGATCTCTAGCTATTGAAGTCATTGAGCTGGTAATGCATTTGTCTTTGAACAATTGGCACACATCGATGTGTGTCCCATTTCATCTTTGCTCCTACACTTGAGTAATGTGTATTTTTTTCCCTCGCTGTGCTTCCTCTTTTGTTAGACTGAAGCTGAAGTAGAGCGCTTAAGTGCTCTAAAATCTAGTAAGTTGAAAGAGTTGATTCTTAAGAGGCAAAATGAGCTTGAGGAAATCTACCGGAGTGTTCATCTAGATGTAGACAGTGAAACAGCCCGCCAGATACTATTGAAACTTATGGAATCTGGTATGTTCAAGCTGTTAACCTTCTAACACTTCCACTTGTATCTTGTATTCCATCTTTGAAGTTCCTGAATGTGCCATCTATTTGGGATGCGTACAGAAGATGTATAAATGCATTTACCAGAATTTTAACAAATCCTGCATTTAACAGCCAGCTAGTCTGGTTAGTTAGGAATATTCCTCATTTCAGACTCTTGTGTTAGTTCACTACAAGTCTTGAGCAAACATACCTTTGGGGCCGTTTTACTACAACTGACTTTGTAAAAGGCAGCAGAATGATGTATTATTGGTCTACCCATAGTTGTGAATGGCGAATGGCGAGTGGCGGGTGAGAAGTTCTTTTTTATGGCGAGAAGCGTGGCGAGCGGCGGGCGGTCAAATGGCGAACATTTTATATATATATATATATATATATATATATAAAGTTTAAGTCTAAACTTTTAGTCTTAACTCTGTATCAAACATAATTATCAAAGTAAAACATGAGTTATTGGTAAAAGTTAAAACAAAAAACAAAAAAAAACAATAAGAAAAGTAGAAAACAAAAAAAAGTAGAAAATAGCGAAAATAAAGACAATAAATTATATCTATAAGAAATTAATAATATAAAGACAATAAAGAAACAATAACCATTCAAAAAAACAATAAGAAAGGTAGAAAACAAAAAAAAGTCTGAGTGTGACCTGCGAAGTGTGGAGTCTGGACTTTACTTGCGCCCGCTCTGAGTCTACGAAGATGTGCGTTGTTCGGACTCGGGAGAGAGAGGAGGGGCTGCGCCGGCTGAGGAGAACTTGAGGAGGGCAGGAGCCTGCGTCGGGCTGGGAGTAATTCGATCGACGGCGAGAGGGCATAGGCAGAGGCGAGGCAGTTGAATCGATGAAGTGTTTCGATCGAGATATAGGTCAGTGCGTTTATAAAAAAAGTAAAGGTTTTTAATTAAAAAACCCTTGACCTGCGTCTGGCGTAGATGGCGAACGCCTTTCGACTCAGAGTCTGGCGTCCATGGCGACCGCCATTGGCGAGAATGGCGTAAACCGCCTCGCTAGGTCTGAAGATGGCGTCACATGGTCGCCACACAGCCATAGGCGCCTTAGGCGAGAATGGCGAGCGCCATTCACAACTATGGGTCTACCAATTACATTTGAAATGATACTCTTCTTAATCAAGAAACCAAAATCTTATGTTTCCTAGTGTAGAACAAGTAACACTTGATGCTTTTGACACCATGAAGGCATATTTTCAATTTTTTTTAAACTCATATTTTCAAGTTTATCATCTCTATATACATCAAATCGGACGTTACATGAAACCAGGATTTTACTTAAATACTATCTGTATTTCTTATGATAGGTGATCTGCATGATCTTCTTTCAAGTATGGATCGTCAGATTACCAAAGCAAAAGAGCAAGCTCTGAGCAGGAGAGATATCTTGGAAAAGTTGGAGAAATGGAAACACGCATCTCAAGAGGAAATTTGGCTCGATGAATATGAAAGGGTAACACAAGAATGTATTCTGCCGATTCACTGTGCAAATTTTACTTAAAACATGCCATGAGCTGCATTTTTGCTTGGCAGGATGAAAACCGCTATAGTGCCGGGAGAGGGGCTCACATTAATCTGAAACGGGCTGAAAAGGCGCGGGTTCTTGTAAGCAAGATACCATGTAAGCTTCTCCTAACCAGTCATGTCTTACAATACGAAAATGTTCAGAAGCTTCAATCATGATGATAATCAATGCCCACACTGCAGCTCTTGTCGAAAACTTGGTTGCAAAAATAAAAGCTTGGGAGGCCGAGAATGGAATCCCTTTTTTATATGACAAGGCATGCATTTCCTCCTTCCTTTCGTTCATTCACACAACACTCATCTTTCCCAGTTGTAGCACATTAACCACACCAGATTTCTGTGCCTGCAGGCTCCATTGCTCCTTACGTTAGAGGAATACACCATTTCTCGGCAGGAGAAACAGGAGGAAAAACGCCGGAACCGGGTATTTGGCTAATTTTAACCTTAAACAATAATAAACCATGATTAATAATAGGTAGGAGTGAAAACTCTCATCTCCTGATGACAATGCATTAATATTCTAGGAACAAAAACGGCTCCAAGAACAATTTGCTGCCGAACAAGAAGCTCTCTACGGTTCCAAGTCCACCGGGAAGAAGCAGCCGGGGCAGAACACAAGTGCCATCATGGGCACGCCAAGTCGCCGTGGACCCCTAACTGCTCGGCACGGCTTATCATCTGCTGGCAGCGAGAGGAGAGAGAGTGTCAGAGCTGCCGGTAACATCATTCCCATAAACTACGTGGCCCTTGCGAAAGACGACCACATCTCCAGAGGGAGTTGAAGAAGTTTCAACATTGGCATAGAACATATTATACTATACTGAAATGCTTTCCTTCTCTGTTGCAGAGAGTAGTAAATGTCCTGTTTCTCAACTTTGCTCTAAAATTTAGAATACTTTCTGGCAGTTTATAGATTGACCAAATATAAAGAAATTGAAGTTTACAACAATCATATTCTATTCGGAATTCTGATGGGTCAGTAGTAAACTTTACAATGCAAATTATGCTATTACCTAAGCAAGAAACCTGCAGATACTGAAGGAAAAAAACAAAAACAAAAACGAACCATATTTTATACATGACGTAATAAAAATATATCCTGTCTGATACACACACACACATATGTATATACTACACGTATATTTGACTAGAAAGCTACATGCTCCATCCAGCCCAAGCAATATCACCCATAATGAATGAAGTTAGAACTGTATGAAAACAGAGCAGTGGGAACAATCTCTCTGTTTTTACCCATAACCCACACGCCTCGGATCAAAGCAGCGACTAATATCCGTGTGACGAAAACGAAGTCACGGGTGAGTGAATTTTATTGCTATTATTGAGTAGGGAGTATTATTATAAGGACGATAATTAGGATGCATGAACAAAAAAGTCCTCATCAATAATAGCAATATCAGCAGGGTCTCCAATCCAAGGTCTCCCTTCTCTCCATTGGAATTTGATCCTTAGTTTCCCGTTCGCGTCTACTCCAACCACCACACCTCTGCTAGCATGAGTCTCCATACCCCACCCCCACCTAGGCGCCACTAGCCCTTCTCTGAGTCTCACCTTGTCCCCAACTTTAAAAGGTCTTACCTTCTCCATTTCGGACGCCTTGCAAATCCATAGCCTGTCAAGAAAGCAGAACGCCACCCAGAGATCCCCACCTTCTTCTATCCGGTGCACCACCCCTACGCTTGTGTGACAAACCTCACCCCATTGGTGTGTTGGGAGGGAAACACTTGGTCTCACCCTGACCCAATCACCAGTTTTGATCTCTTCCTCCTCCACAATGTCCACTTCCGAAGGGTCCAACACCCATGATTTTGACCCCGCTGGGGTGTAGATTCTCAGCTTGCCATCCCCGTCAATTCCGGATATTGTTCCGACGTTGACATGGTTGTGCCCGGACCACCCGAATCTTGGTTGTTTCACAGAGTTCTTGACCCTAACCCGCTGCCCGACCCGGAACTTTTCCACTCTTTCGACATCACCGTGATGCCCGGTCCAATTCTCTTGCTCTCCGCAGAAAGACACTGAAATACTTCCATCCCATTCGTTTCCTTCATAAATAATCCCCTGCACAACTCCAATGCTTCCCGGCGATATCGATTTCCAGCTCTGAGAGTTCCCTCTCAACTTCACCCATTCCCCCACTCCAAACACCTGCTCTGGCTCGAGGTCAGCCGGGTCCCCCTTCCAGAAACCCTGTAAGCCGAAAAATGCAACCCTCACCTCACCATCAGCATTGACGCATGTTATCACACCTCGTGAATCTGGCTGAGCGCCTCTCCATCCCCACCTGGGCTCAACAAGACCTGCCCGAAACCTAACATGCTGCCCGACCCGTAAACCGCAGACCTTTTCAACATCAGTGTAATGAGTATGCAATCTCCCTTTCCGGAAGCAACAAGCCAATTCTAAATATCCGGTATCTTGTACACTATGTACAATGGCGAAGCCCTCTTTCCCAATGCTATACCAGTCATAACTCGGTCTTGTCCCCAAACTGGGTTTTGAACGTACCCAATCCCCTACTTCAAACCCTGGAAGCAATTCTGCATCTCCGGGTGACACCTTCCAGAAGCTTTGTCTCCCAGCAACAGCGACCTAAAAAAAGATTAAAGGTCAAATTCCATCAGCAAGTCAACAAATTCATAGCGAATTGAGGTTTAGCAATCCATCCACCATGGAGCTACTGCAAGTACAGGTCCATATTTGTCTGCAGTAACTTTTCCCCTCTTTCAAATCAATATGGACCATCTTTGTAGCAAGTCCAGGGGGCGGGGGGTTAAAGCTTATATAGATAAGTGACAGTTCATAGTTGGCTTGGGAGCTTGATATCACATAGATGAATCCCTATTCTCTTTAATTACAGCCATGTCAATCCACTGTCCAACAAAAAATCGGTGCCCTTATTTGAACTATACTATGAAAATGGCCAACATGAGGATCAATTGTAGTTTATTTATGAAAGATGTACAAACTGTATAAAAGGATAAACACCTAGAGTTGAAAAAAATGAATTATGCATTTAAGAATCTGACAAGTTTGAAGGTCACTAAAGGCAAGAGAAGAATAATTTGCAACAAAGTCTGATCAACTCCTGGTTTTATGAATTCATATATTATGCTTTTTTTTTACTTTGTGTTATCGCTATCAATATAGTCCGAATTTTTTTGGTCTAACTTTTGTTTCTACATATTTTCTGTACTCCAAATTTATATCCATTGCCAATGAAGTTAAAAGAATCGCAATTGACAATAATTTAGATTTGGGTAAATAATGGACTAAAATAAAAATGGCTCATTAAATTTCCGTTGCATTTTTACTTTCAGTGATGTTTTGGGTGGTAAATGCAGCAGCGTATAGGGTCTAACAGATACCTATTTTTAGATATGGACAAATGTTTTTTTCTCTACCAAGTAAATATGAGCAAGTCAGTAAGCTTACATTCAAAGCACCATCCATGTCAATTCTCACAATTTTGCCTACAGTAGCTGGAGTCTCATTTGACCATCCAAGTCTGGGGTGAGTAGCACATGACATTACACGAATCTCTTGTCCAACTTCAAAAGGAGATGCCTTCTCAATGTCAGTCACCGAACAACAGAATGGTTTGTTCCTGAAGCAAAAGGCAACTCCTACATCACCGTCTTCTTCTAAACTGTGAATTAAACCAATGCTGTGCCTTGTTATGTCCTCCCACCCATACTTTGGTGAGGTTACTGAAGCCTTCACCCTAACCCAGTCACCTACCTGGTTATGTAAATTGAAATGAAACAATATATCATACAAAGGGCCGTGTGGTTGAATGCTTTTTCAGCTTATCAGCTATTTCATACCAAACTTGAACTTATTTGAACAGATTTACCAAATTGGTTGATAAACAAAAAATTAGAACACAAATTACAACCATCTGTCGATTATCCCTTCAACGACAATTCCAGCCATCTCAACCAAATTTATCCTTATTAAATAGGCTCAAAAAGAGAGAAATGGTGGAGCACAAACCATACCTTGAAGTCCTCAACCTTTTCCATGTCAGAAGGATCTGCCTGCCATGCTATAGGCCTGTTGGGAATTTCAATAATCAAAAGACCATCGGCCTCAATATCAATCACTTTTCCGACGCTGTGATGTGTTTCCCCACCCCAAGCATATCTTGGTTCAGCAACAGATCGTTTCACACAGACACGATCGTGAATCTGTGGAAGAGTAACTCTCAAAGTAAGCAATGAAACAGCCAAACAGGAAATAATTACTCCGTAGTTCACAAGTCAAAAGAAGAAGATATCATCTTACTCTGAATGGTTCAACTGGTTCAACTTCCTCTGGCTCACAGTGCCATGGGTGAGGAAGGTAGCACAGTTCCAACAAGAGACTGTTATCTGGCCGTATGCAGTACACTATACCAATGCTTCCAGGAGTTACAGTTCCTAACCCATGTTTAGCTGATGTAAGATTGGGACGAATACGAACCCAATCCCCAACCTTGAACTCCTCTACCCGTTCCATTTCTGCAGGATCAGCTTTCCATCCCCTAGATGCTCCAGGAAACCCAACACGGAGTACACCATCATCATCCACACATAGTACAGTTCCGATACTGTCACGTGCCTGACCACGCCAACCAAATCTGCAGTAAATTTGATGGATGGTAAATGATCAACAAAATGTTAATGTCAATTCGCCAAGCCCTCATCCACTGATGATAGTATTTCAGCAAATTTATCTAGAAAAGAGCGTTCTTGACTTGTAAAAAACCAAACATATGCCACATTAATCCCAGCCCATTGCGCATCTACATTTTTTTCCCAGCACAACACTTTTACAACATTTGAAAATAGTAATCGCAATGGAAAAAGAAATGCCATGTCTGAATTTTAAAACACATCAATCAAAAAAGGTATGCAATTCAGAAAAGGCAGATAGGAGCATAATAGAAGTGAAAGGTTAACCTTGGTTCTTTGACATCAGGCTTAAGTCGTACATGATGCCCCCTGTCTAGTGGAATAACTTTGACAACTTCATCTGTTAGTACTCTGGCAGCCTCTCCAGAGCAAAATGAAACAACAAGATTATTCTTGTCCAGGACATTTTGTACGAAACCCACACTCTTATGCTTTGCACCTTGCCAACCATAGTTAGGTTCTGTGACACATCTCTTGAATTTAACCCAATCTCCTATATCATATCTGCATGCCACATGAACCATATTACATAGCTAATAAAACTCTACATGATTGCCTACTCAAAGCACATAATAATAAGATAAAAATTGGAAAATTATCCTAGAGCATCTTCTTACATTGTTGGAGACAAATAAATTCCCTTCTCCATAAGAGCCTCCATCAAATCTTCGGATATCCATTCACGAGGTAGAGCCTCCAAGTAGTCACGTAATGTTTTGCCACTGCAAAATTCAGAAATTATGTACCAACCAAGTCACAAGAGTTGAACATGTCGCGATGCTGAAAAAACATATTACCAAAAAGTCCATAAGAGTTAAGTAGTAATACCACTGTTTGGATTTCAAGCTCACCTGTGATTTCTAGCTTCAACTGCACTATCAGGATTCCTGAGCATGATGACAATCCATTGAAGATTCTCACGTATCATATTTGCAGAAAAAGCTGCAATGTGGAAAGCATTGTCCCCTTCATCATCCTGATATTAAAGAGAAATGAAATTTGCTTATTTGAGGAATGAAAAATCGAGGAAGGAGAACAGCATGATGGGTGAGAAACATAAGACTGAATGGATTGTTATTGAAGGAAAGCAAAACTCAAGACATCCAGAATGCAACAGAACTGATCAACGTAAAAAATACTAGTAAAAACAACAGCAACAACAATTATAATAATAGTAACAATAATACTAATGATAACAATGATAAATTGTGTAAGAATTTAAATCGTATTGTTTTTGTTCTAGAGATCACAATATGTATCACAAACCTGCAAGTTGCAATTTGCCCCGGCAGAGAGAAGAAGCCCAACACATGCTTTTGCACCTCTATTCAGTGCCACGTGAAGAGGTATGGTATTATGCACATTCCTGATATTCACATCAACTCCAGAATCGAGAATGATCTAAAAATAATTACCGGTGCTACTTAAATTAGAAAAGACTGACACCAACAATTCATGAAACATTGACAATAAGCTTTCTGGTCCGTGATGGAAGAGGAAATCATTTATTTATGGCAACAAACCAATTCATTCCACATCTTGCCTACCTTGACCAACTCAAGATCATTTATCATGGCAGCAGTATGCAGAGCGGTTCGAAAATGCTGGGTATCTTGAGCAGTCGGATCTGCTCCAGCAGCTAAAAGTACTTTTACCAGTTCTCTGCCCTCTGCAAAGAGAAAATGAGATAGCTTTAAGGATGTCATAGTCCAAAGAGTATCATGTCAGTAGCAAATTAGCAACCATTTACATAATAGTTATTGCCGGCACAAGTTCTACCTGCTTCACGATCTTTCTTGATAGAAGCTGCCATACACAGTGCTGTGCCAACAGGGCTTGGGATATCAATGGCACTAGAAATCTCTTCACTAGATGCAAGTTCTATCCATCTTTTAACAACAACAGCATTCCATGTTGCTATGCACAAGTGCAATGGTCTGTTAAGTGAAAGTCTTAAAAGGGTAACACTCTCAAGGTTGTAGGTAAGAGAAGGAATGATAAAGCAGGCATGCAACATCAAAGATCTATCCAACCCTATTAGAAAACACAAGGATGAATTATTGGGTGAACAAAAGTGGACATACAATCTAATTCTTGATTTCTTGGTAAAAATAGAGGCCTTCATTTTGGGTTTCTTGAGTAAACACATAAGAAGCACAAGAAAAACCAATGCTTGATGCAGTAAGATGGGGGTGCTAAGCTTGAGAACATTCGCTAGCAGAGTAACAGGCAGACTGCTGACTCCAGAGGTTGGGCAATGGCCTGTGAGTAATTTAGATTTCCTTCAGGATTAATAGGGTGCTTATGTTTACTTCCTGTTCTTTTTCAGGTCAGATTTATCTAACATTTTGGTTCAAGTTTAGTTTCAACTTTCAAGAGTTGCTTGTTTATAAGGAATAGAAGTAGGGAATGTTAAATTGGTAATAGAAGGTAGATACAGGATATCTATAATGGGACCCTTTATACCTCAATCATTCCCCAATATGTAATAACTACCTTGCTCCCATTAATCAAATTCATTAATCAAACTCATTACTTGATCATTCACACAAGCATTGTCATTGTGAAATTTGAACCAAGCAGGCACTGATAACTTGAAGATGTTTGGTATGTCATATAATTCAGAGAGAGGAAGTCTTCATTTAGAGGCATAAATACGGGTTTAGAAGTTAATTCATTAATGGAGCTCATCATAGATTCACATGTTATCGTTGAACAAAACAACAAAAGAATGGCATCAGCACTTACGTCAAAGTTTTGGAATTCAAGATACCCATTGATTTACAGCCTCCATTTTCCAAAATTACAACAGCACAGTCTACAAATTTCTTAGCAACAGCTCTATGAAGCACAGATTCACCCTCATCGTCAACTGCATTTGGATCAGCACCCGCCAGTAATAATTCCTTTTAAAATGACATGAAGTGCTTGAATGAGGAAGAGAAATGAAATAATACAAGCAAAAAACTGAAATTGGAAAACAGCCAGCAATATTTTTCCCCATGAAGATTAAGAGTAAGTGCATTGAGGGGTAAGATAGACATGTATATCATTTCGCTAGACACTAGATTCCATTTCTCTTCAATGGCTCTATTCTTTTTAAACAAAAAAGAAGACCTCTATGGTTTTGACTCTAAAAATACATCATTAATACTCAGCCTAGTTTGTTCCAACATTTGAGTGCAAAAACGAGAAACCTACACGCATGCAATCTGGTTGTCCATGGTAGGCACAAACATGGGCAACCGATGGACCAAGCCCCTCCCTCAATCTTGATCTGACATTTGCATGTCTCTTGATAAGAGCGTGAACACAATCAGGTGATCCAGCTGCCAAAGCAAATACAAGTGGAGGATCACCATCTTTGTCCAAGACATCAACATTTGCCTCCGGGTATTCCAAAATAGCCTCAACAAGTTCCACACTACCACGTCTACAAGCAAGATGGAGAGCTGTTTGACCGTCGGGGTTTTGTGCGTTAAGTAGAGAACGTACTGAATTGCCACTTTGTCTACTGTGACTCTTGCTCAGTAATTCCCTGCGTGCAAAGGATGGGTAACACAATGTTAAATTCACATTGAAAAAATCTGTCTGTTACTGCAGGAATATAAGGTAAGAAGACCAACCGAACAGCATTCAAATTCCCTTCAGAAACAAGTCTGTGCAGATGACTGGGAACGTCTAAGGAAACCTCCATAGTTGAGGCTGGAGGGGGATCCATCCCATTTGTTCCAGAATACTGATTAATGTTGCTGCATTTTAATAGTTAAAGTTGATATGTGTAAGTAATTAAACAGAATATATTGAACTCCCTACCCCTTCAACATACTGTGGTAGTTATTTTAGAAGCTGCGGATTTTAATACCAAGTTACAAAGACATTTTGGAAAAATAACTCCATATTAAGCTGTTAAGAGAGTATATTGACAAAACATTCTTACTTATCCGGGCTAGCTGGAGTTGTACGAGGAATTCCTTGCAAGTGTCGAAGAAATATTGCCAACATTGCATTAAAGGATGGCCTTCTGGAGGCCTTAAATTGCAAACATTCACCAATCATCTTCCACAATTCTGAAGGTATACCAACACCCACAACAGCTGCATACTGAGGAGGTTGTTTGCGCGCCTTGACAACAGCCTGATATATCTCTTCTGTGCTTAATCCGGCCCACCTGCATTAAGATTGGTCATTGTGTATCAAGCCATGCCATTACTAGCACTGAGAACATGTAACTTGATGGACACAAAACTCATGAAATCAGGTTCACATACGGAATTGAACCAGTGCACATTTCCACCAACGTACATCCAAAGCTCCACGCATCAGACTCCGGAGATATTCCAATGGAACCATCCCAGAAAAGGTTCAATGATTTCTTTACTGGCTCCCAAGCTTCAGGAGCAGTGTAGTTAGGACTAAGCATTGTACAATCCATGCATGAATGGATTCTTGAAGACTCGGAGTCTGATTGAGCCTTGCGACAAGCAGGTTTCTTTAGAATTGCCGGAAGCCCATAGTCTGAAACCAGTGCATGACCATTCACATCTAATAGAAGATTGGATGGTTTTATATTCATACAAACAACACCAGCTGCATGAAGTTCACCCACCCCACGAGAAATGTCTGCCCCATATCTGCAGTTAAACATCAAATGGCACATCACGGCCAGGGCATTCATAGAAAGCCACATCTAGAGTATCAATCACAAACCATTAAGAATTGGTGAAATTGGAAATCATGCTGCCCCGACAGTACAATATTTGACATGCATATACTCAAATAATAACATGCCATGTTGAAATTAATCCCAAACATTGCATTTTAGATGAACATATAAAAATTGATGGCTATGAGGCTTAAACCACCAAACTATAAAAGAAAAACAGTATAGCATTATGTTCTAAAAGGCACTAGATCCTAAGCTATGATGCATGAAACTTCTAAGGAAGACTTTTGGAAACTTCTAAAAAAATTCTGAGGAAATCTTCATTCAAAGGGGATTCATTTGAAATTGGTGTTCCCTTGTGTCGCGTTTCACATTTTTTGCATTTCCAATTCTATGCAACATAGGTGTTAAGCGAACAACACACAGGGCCTAGTGCCTAAGAGCCTAAACATAAATTAGCCAGGGCAATGAAAATATATATTTAATAAATATTTCCTCCTCAATCTTACATACTTAGTTTTTATTATATTGTCCTTTTGAAAATGTTTTATCCTGTTCTATTGCCTGCCTTTATTGCTAAACAGTGTTTTACCACATTGTTCACACTACTTTTCCATCTTTGGATTACATCAAAATTTTTACAAAAATCATCAAAATTTTCATAAATTTTCACGTAATTTCAAATTCTTAACTACACCCAAAGCATCACAAACTTCTCTTTAGCCAAGGTTCTGCATTAAAATAGCCTCTCTACTCTAGACGCATTGAGATAGTGCAAAAAGAAAAGGTAGACCTTTTGGACTTTTGGTATAGACCAAAAAGGAAATGTGTGCCTTTTAATGAGACATATGGATTATAGTTTTAAAAATAAAATACTTCATTCATCCCTCAAAACTTTTCACACCATTTTTTACCATCCCATAAACTTTTTCCATTTCCTTTTTAAAGCATGAGATTTTGGGTAACAAGTAACAACTAACAGTACTTTGATATTCAAGTTGTAAAACTCATAGAGGTGCAAGCAGTGGATACAAGATTTGAATTTGGGATGGAAGACATTGGTTTACATTTTCCAATGGCAAAACAGGAAATAGGCCATTTGTTTGAAAACTAGGGACTAGGAAGTGTGCTTAATGATTCACAATTAACTCTGATGCCTTTAAATCAGAAAGGCCTTCTCGGTCACATTATATATGGAGGCAGATTATTAGAAAAAAGAAATGCTCCAGCATAACTGCTGCCAAAGAGCAATTCCACTCCAATCTAAGAAAGCATATATAGCATTCATAAATGAGGTACTCCTTAATAACTTGTACTTGAAAAGCTGCTTGTCATTATTCCATCCATTTATTACTATGAGATAAGTCACCAAACTTCATGCCATCCTAACAGTAAAAACTAAAAATTTATAATGATGCCATAAAAATGTCCCCATCCAATGATAAGTAAACATTCGACTCTGCTTTGTTTTTCATTGCATTATTATTATTATGCGCCATGTGATTCCATGTAATTATCTGATTACTTAGTACTTACAAGTGACAACTTACAAATGGTCTCATCATTACATGAGGGTGATGAGACACAAAGAAAAAACTGAAAATGTGACCACTGAATTCCCAACTTACCAAATATTACATTTTGAACAAAAGGATTCATTGATTAGTCTAGCACTCTAAAGGAAAAAGTAAAAACTGTTCCAATGATTATATAGGCATTACCAAGGTACTCCATGATTATGTCCTGTGGAGTAGACTAGTTTAAATTGCTAGGAAACTGAAATGGAAGTGCAATGCATTGTTCTCTCACCATAGCAAGAACCTACCTGAAATAGTTACATATACTAATGTAACATTTAGGAACCCTTAATATTCTCCTATCCCCTATCAGCTTTGTGTACAACCTAGGTTACTGAGAAAGTCAAGAGCATAGTGCTTGAAAGTTGAAACAAATGAATAAAAGAAAAATGCTCATGAGCATGAACATTATAGAGGAAAATATCTTACCTGAGGATTTGCTCAAGTGTGAGGCGTCCTTCATTCCGTTGCATCTCAGTCTGGACAGAACCCTTACATCTATCCATAACCAAACACAAACTGCTATTGATCTTTGTTACACCATGAAAAGCACATACATTTCTACACCACATGGATGCCCTCTTCAAATTCTCCAGCTTCTCCTGCACCCAAACTGGATCCATTTCCTCTCCTATTGCTACCTTCTTAACCACCACTCTATGGCGGCACCGCTCTAATCTACCACTACTGTGGTCTCCCAATGCAACAGCTGCCCATATCTCAACCCCAGGCTTCCTCCCATCCCCACCTATCTTCCTAATTAGTTTCACCTCTGGGTGAACACTTAGCTCTAACCTCCCACCAGCTTCAACCCCACATCCTGTACTCAAAGCTGAGTGGGTTGTACGCCTGCTGCCCAGTTCACGCTCATCCCTGCCTCCTCCATTTTCACGAAGAAACTCTGGCCCATCCTCCTCCTCCTCCTCATCCCCTTCTTCGTCGCTGGAATCCCTGGCCGTGGTGTCGCGGATTAGAGCAAGGATTGCATAGTTCTTCTTGAGTGCATTGACGGAGTTGCCAACCAGAGACACATGGCGGCAGCGGGGGCAGGATAGGTTGGTGTCGGGTGAAGCAGAAAACAATCTGGAAAGGCACTCCCGACAATATCCGTGGCCGCATTGGAGCAACAATGGACACCGCTCGTCCTCGTTATACGAATTCTGGCACACTGAACAGCTCGGGATCCTCATATTTCTACTTTAATTCCCCAGATTTTACCGCCCAGACTCTAATTCACGCTTCTACTCATCTAAATGTCGTAAAGACCAAACCTTTCCTCTTCTTGGCTGCTAAAACTGCTCCTGAAGCTGAGAGCTAGAACGAAACTCAATTCTCTAGCTTGATCGGTTCTTGGAGTGATTGATGGAACTCAACGAAGCTTCAAAATAGAGATGGTGTGAAAGAACCGCAGATCCATGGAAGCAGAAGATTCTCGTCTAGTCTATACCAGTGTTGTTGGGCAGGGTTTTACTATGGAGAAATGCCAAATCGAGAAAGAGAAACATGATAAAATGAATTTGGTAATTATACCCAAAAAAACTTTGGTAAAAACTAAAAACATGGTAAAATGTTTTAAAATGAAAAAAAAATACTCCCGCCGTCCGAAAACGAATTACAATTTCTTTGGGACATACTTCTAGATGATTTTTATATGTTTTATTGATTATTTAATAAAATAAAATATGTTTATCACTTTTGTTTTATAACAATTTCAACGTAGTTTTTATAATATGTATATTTAATCATTCATACACGATTTTCTAAATAAATTAATTTTAAAAAATACTAGGTTTTACTAAAAATGAAAAAAATACCTAAAGTGTTGGAAACACTTGTCTATGGTATACGGAGTATAAAGCAAAAACCAAGGCAAAGGTTAAAAACCAAGTCTTCAAGGTCATAAACCACGGGTCACCAAGTCAAAGACCATTTCCACATGTTTAGACCAACGACCAAAAATTGAGAGTGGTTTTTGAAAACTAAAAGTATGAAAAACATTTGATTGTGTCTAAAAGCAAAAATCAAAGATAAAAACTCAAAACTATTTGGCTAAAACGAACACCAATACGTCGAACACTAATAACCGAAGGTTATGGTTTTTGGTTGGGCAAAGGTAAGAAAATTTTGGAAAGCAATTTTGGGCAAGATGAAAATATGAAAACCATGATTTTATGCATATGAAAAATTACTTAAGTTTGGGCAAAAGCTAAGATAACTTAAATGTTGCTCTTACATTGAGTTCTACCTAATGACCTACGTCTTGGGTTCTTCACTCTTGAACTCTTGAGCACTTTTTTATTTGTCTTTACAACCTTGGCATAATCTTCACTTCAAACACACGTTCTTTTTCATCAACATATGCCTTTCTTCATTGTTTGTCAACCACAACATCTTGACTCCATTATTTATCATTCATCAAAACCTACACTTGGAAATCATGCTAAAATACTAATTCACATATTAAAAATTTTCACATGAGTTCTAACACTAAGGTTAATGCTCGCCTTAAGAAAAATAATGATTCTAGAAGAACATAAAAATATAGTATAAATAACCATTAAGATCATCTTTAAACATGAGATAAACTAGAAATAGTGGGTCATCTACAACCTATTGATAATAGGTTACTTGGAAACTGTTGGCTATATATGAATCAATTATCTTGTGGCAGAGGCTATGTGAGCCAAATCACACTCGAATGTTATCAGTTCTTGTGTGTGCTTAACGCATCATAAGGCTAAGGTATATTTATATTTTCTTAACACAAATTGGTTTCAGAAGAGTTAGTGTCTGAGGTAGGTCCTATAAGTGATATTAGATCCAAGCTCACGATTGATTTCCAGCAAGAGCAATTGATAAGGGGCAAATTGTTGGCCATGTGTGCATCGATTGTCCTGTGGGAGAGAGTATGTGAGCCAAGTCAAACTTGAATGTCGTCGGTGCTTGTGTGTGCTAAATGCAATATAAGGCTATGGTATATATAGGTACACTTCCTCTAACACTAATTAGTTTTTGAAGAGTTAGTAGTGCCAGAAGTTCACAAAAACTAAAGGTCGCAATCGTATCCTGCCACTAAATCTAGAAGATTTGATAAAACTAGTTCAAACTAATATAAGGTTTGAACACTAGAACTTTAAGAAAACACCAATTTATACTGGTTTGAGAAATCTCTACTTTAATATCTTAAGGCTCATCTTTAAAGATTTTCAAATCCACTAAAAAGTCTCAGGGGGTCTCTCGATCGAACTTCATCGAAGCACCGCATCAATTTTTTCAAACTCTTGCCAATAGGATTCCACCCGGTATTTCACAACGAATGTCTTGAAATGCATATAACAAAGATTTCACAAAGATCTTAAATTGTCTTTCAAGGATTTACACGCTATCTTTGAACCTTTTAACCAAGAATTTCTCAATTATAACTTACCATTACACTCATAAAATTTAACGATTATACTTGAACGTAACAAGATGTGTGTGAAACACATAAATTGAGCTCTACACCTCATCCTATTACATTATAAAGAATTAAGATCAACACTTGGCCAGTGTAGAATGAAGCTATACACTAAGGAAATTACAAGATCAAATATATCAAATATGAGTGTATATTCCTAAACCACAAGCTCTTTGTGTGTATGTGTGTTTATTGAAATGAATATAAAAACAGGCTCTGTAAAGCCAAAATACCAAAAATTAAGAACAAATAGTTTGACACGCGTGAAATATGAAATATAGAAATCTGGAGCTTGAGTACTAATGATAAATGAAGGATTATGATCATATTTGTAGTAAAAAGTGTTTTGTGACTGTTTAAAACCCTATGAGAGTGATTTTTGCAGATTATATTTGATTAAATTCAAAATCAAGAATTAGAAAAATTTACCAACTATCTGATAGCTTACAATGCTCTCGTTTCATAATGTTACGGTTTAGTTTTTATTCTGTGAGCTTTATATTTTATTGCATTGTATATGTACTTTTCTTGCTTTATGTATCCATTGTGATCCTTTTTGTGTGCAGCATGAGTCGGGGGTCTCATGAAAACATCCTCTCTACTTTTGGGTAGGGGCAAGGTATGCAAACACACACCCTTCCTAGACCCTACTTTTGTGGGATCCAACTGGGTTGTCGTGTAACAACAGATCTGATAGCTTGTTTGGCACCTCGGTATCGTTAACAGTAGTATGGTACCAAGTCACGGTAGCTTTAAACCCCATATATGTAAAAAAGTCCCTACCAATGCGATCACATGATAGTGCCCTGCCGGTAGGCGGTACCAAGGTACTCCCCAACTGTACTAAGGTAGCGTTAGTGGTACTAGACTATTTTCTTGGCTATTCTTATTTTGGAAAAATTCTTTCCAATTTTGTTCAAAATCTTTTAGATATTTGAAAGTGCTTATTATATGGTTTTTTAACAAGATTGTGAGTGTATATTAAACTTGTGAATATAGATATAGATAATCATATAATTACATTTAATTCTACTTATATTCTATGATACTTTGGTGTTGTTGGTTAACAAGGCTTCGATAATGCGGTGAAAATTAAAATTTAATGCCCAAACTTTGATTCCACCCAAGATTAACTTTCATAAATTACTAATTATTGTAAAGAAAATTTTACATAAAGTATTAAAAACTACAAGAATATTGTTGAGAATATATAATACATATTAAAATATATAAAATTATTTTCAATAAATATTTAACACTTTTAATATTTTATAGTAACTATAAAAAGGAGAGTATACTATAAAAAGGAGAGAAATTAAATCTTATCAAAATAGGATTGAATAATATCGAAATAGCCTCTTGAAGAGAGAGAGAGATGAATATGAGATATATGGAAAGCCACAAATATATATTCAATCAAAATAAACATTTCCCAAAATCCTTACACCACAAATCAATGTTTCCCTGCTTTCTGTTACAAATGTGCTCATACAAATTACAACAGATGGAGAAGGTGAACGGTCCCAAAAGATCTATATGGATTACAATAAATAAATAGTTTTCGATCTTCAAATGTCTTGCTTGACAGTGAGGACTTTCTGCACTGGATGGATTGAAGCAGAAACTGGAACGTGGAACTTGTGAATAAAATCTATAAAAATCAAACACTATAGAAGGCAGCGGAGTCGCATAACCCGAATATAAGGGTTAGTGAACCGGGTTGCGACTAATACGGTATCCGAAACATACAATATTTTCAAATAATTAAAAACATCTAATCAGATCCCATTTTAAATTCCATCATTCGAGTAAAATAAAACAATATGAAAGCTGTTAGTTCCATGGTGTTGGCTAATCTTTTGGCAAAATAAAATCCCATATTTGTTAGGTGTTTTACTAGGTAAAAACCTCTATTTGTTAGGAGAGGTTTATTTTATTTAGACTTCTAGAGTTGCTGCTGTTTTCGAGGTTGACACAGAAGATGCTACAGCACGGTGCTGCAACACACTGTTCGGGAGCAAAGGTTTGAGCACGGGATTTTAAGCTGCAATCTGAATTAGAGACCTATTGGGATTGTGATTACATGATAATAACTCCAGCGGTACATGCTAAGGAATCCCAACTCTTTAGGCTACTTGTGGATTAAGATTAAGGAAGTAGAGTTCAAGCCAAATTTTACTATCTTATTCCTACTAGGATTGTGTTAAGAGGAGCCTATAAAAACAGAGCAGGTCCCTGGGAATTACTTGGAGCGATTGAGAGGGAAAACAAAGAATATACGCTGATGTAGAGCATTCCCGTCGCGTCCTGGAGCTTCCCATGCGTGAAGAAGGTAGCGATCTACATGAAGGAGGATATTTTCAACGCCAAACTGATCGTGACATCCAGAAGTTAAAATAGAGCTGAACGAGTGGGCTGTCAACACGTTTGTCCTCGTGATCTCGGTGGAGATGTGATAGCCGAAGCGGATCTGAACAGAGTTCGGGTTAGAAATCTTAGATTAGAAGTTTTGTCAAAACAATTCGGAGAAGAGTGTCTCATCATGTTGTTATGCACCGGTGTAACTTGCATCTAGTGATTTAGTGGAGGGCTATTATACGGACGTGGGCCCCGCAGATTAGGAGAGTTTGTAACACCCTAATCCGTCCAGGTTTACAACCCCTTCCGAACTAAAGTATTAACTTGGTAATCGTATAATTTAAAACATTTCAAATAACTTTATTCATCATAAATGAAATTCCAAACATAATTGTAGTAAATACGGAGTGTTTAATGCGGAAGCGATTTTTAAACATGATTCATAATAACATAATCATTTATTTTCTCAATAAATCCACCACGACTGTCTCACCCCTTCCGCTGCCAAGAACATGCCATTCACTCATTCTGTCTACCTGCGTGTAGCAAATAAAACATACTACACGCTCAGCGATGAAGCTGAGTAAGCATATCTAAAGCGTCGAACATCCAAATAAATTGAATCTCAATTCATAATCAACCATTTGATATCATGCACACAATATATGATTCAAACATTCATGATATTCTCAATATTTTATTCCAAGTCATTTGATATTCAATATCTCAACCATGCTCTTAAATTATTCTTAATCTAAGGCCAAATCATTTTATAACAAGCTCTTAGCTATTCCTAGTCTAAGACAACATTTCTAACCAGGCCCTTAAACTA
>OOIL02002380.1:102339-115490 GCA_900332095.2 Cuscuta campestris
TAATCGATTATATAATAAAAATCGATTTATTTTAATAAAATAATCGATTATGTTTTTCTGACTTCCAGCATCTCATCTGAACAAAGTTCTAATCGATTCTTAGGAGTAAATAATCGATTTTCGGCTACTGTTCATCATCTTCTTCCTCTGGTCAGTTTCGAGTATTACCATTTTTAATCACCAAACTTCAATTAAATTATATAGAAATGTTCTCCAAGGTTCATAGATCATTTTGGAATCATTAAAACATATTTTTAACATCAAATTCAAGGTTTATGATTCTTGGTTCTTAAACATGTTCAAACACAAAACTCAACCAAACGACCGTTTATGAACGTAGAAACAATCTATATGAACATTCTAGTCACTAGATATATCTACGGGCTTACCTCGAAGGTAAATGAAGGTTTTGAATATTTTCCGGCGAAACTTCCGGCAAAGATTGTGGCTTGCTCCGGCGACTTCACACCAAATTGACAGCACAACTTCGTTCTCCACACTCACAGCTTTCTCTTCGAGTTTATTTGAAGGAGAATGGTGAAGGAATGAGGGAGTTAGCTTCTCCTTTTATAGGGAAGATGAAGAAGAAGGAAACAAAGTCTGAGTAGATGCTGCGTAGGAACTTCACGTTCTTCTTTCGGCGATAGTGCGACTTAAGGAGACTCAGCACGTTACTCTCTGATTGGGGCTAATTTTTGGTCCAGTCGGGGTACACTTTTCGGTTCAACTTTCTCCGAATTGAAATTCGTTTGCACCGTTGTGATCAGACAGTCGAACTCTATCCAACGATATAATTTTTATATTCATTTGTTATACTTTTCCCGAAACCACATTTTTGGGGGTTTGACCTTAACAGAGTCAAAATTGGTTTAATTGACCTTTCTCATAAAATGTTTTCTCATTTAATTCATATCAATTATTCTCATGATTTATTTCAACAAATCATTTCAATATTTACATTCTAAACAAATTCTTTATTTACTCTTGATTTGGGTCTTTACTCAGGTTCCCAATCAAGATTACACAATAAATCAACATGTTGGATTTATCTCTATAAGATTTATCCCAATTATGTTTTTTTTGGATATCAATATATATTTTATTCAAGCCCAAATCCCAACAACAATTTATTTTAATCAAAACAAATTTTGTTTAATTGAATATTTAATTCAATAAATTTTAGGGTATATTTTGGGGCGTTATATGTAATCTTTTAAAAAATTCATCATTTAATTATATCTGCTGGTTTATCTAATCATACAAGGTGTAACTTACAAGTGAGTTTTTTTTGACCAATTACCTGAAGAAGTGATTGAAGACCTTTTATATGACGGAGGTAGTAGTATTTTTGGTACTCCTGCCATCCCAAAATATACTTCCTTCATCCCTAAAAAAATGACACTGCAAAGTTTAAAAGTTTAAAAAAGTGTTAAAATTTGAAAAGGTGTTTCCTGAAAAGGAATAAAGTTCGATGGAGGGAGTGAATGGTTTAAGCCATTTGTCAAAATAATTGTGTTTATAGATTTAATTCATGTTTTTCAGTATTAATCTTCAAAAATTTTCCACGTGAAGTCTTCCTATTTTAATTGATTATGTACCTTGAAAAAAATAAACCCCATGCAGTGTTAAACTTATATAAGGGAATATGTTTATTTTTCAAGGATCCGTAACATGTCTGCACTTTTCTAAATATTTGATATTCTTGGGACAATGAAGTATTTAATTGCATTTATTGTTGAATTAATGTGTCTTCAAACTCCGTACCAGGCAATGTTGAAGGAAGGCTCTAATGGTAGTAAGCACTGGGCATATGGAAGGGATTTTGGGGACATACATAATGATTTGAACTTTTGCTTAAATGGTGTTGTATTTCCAGACCCAAGTCCTCACCTTGCGCTCCAAGGTGATATTTTTTCCTATTTTTTTCCCATTTTCTTGTTATCATTTGAGCTTCATATTATTTGAATCTTGCTATGTGCACTCTCTTACCTTGAAAGTGCAATTTGAACCCCAATATATACAGTCATGAAACGTTTTAAACTGAAGATTGTTGCAATTGATGTTTTTTTAGAGGTTAAGTTTGTCTATCAGCAAATGAAGGTTGTATCTGATAACAATGGAAATTTTGAGGTAAAAATGTTTACTTTTGCATCACTTGAATTTTTTTTACCGGATTTGAATGTGGTTTTGATTTCTACTCGAGTGCTTTCCAGATTCAAAATGGTAATTTTTTTATTACCACAAAAGACTTGGAGTTTGAATGGTTACTTCACGGTGACGGGTGTGAGCTAGGTTTAGGTACACTTGATGTTCTTCCCATTGTGCCCCAGGGTACCCATAGAATCCAATGGGAGAACGGACCGTGGCATTCACTTTAGTCTTCATCCACAGCTTCAGAGGTTTTCTTGACAATTACTGCAAAGATGCTGCACTTTACTCGGTGGGCTGATTCCGGTCACCTCATTTCTTCTACACAAATCCTCTTACCTGCCAAACTTGAACCCCTTTCTCATGTGACTGTGTCCCTTTCAAGTTAAATAACTTCCCTTGTTACATTTTAAAAAATAGAATTTACCGGGATTATTATTACAGGTAATTAGAAGCATGGAGTTTAGTATATCTGTTCACAACCTTGACGAAACGATAAAGCTTGGCCATGATGGCTCGTGGGAGATTACCTTTAACAAAAAATCGGGTGCAATTGAGTGCTGGAAGGTAACTTTCTTTTGTAGAGGGTCCTACACTCCCTACTGAACTTTTTTGGACCATTTTTTTAAAGAAAAATGCATTATAGGCTTTCAAATCGGAATTATTTTAATGCCGGTGGAAGTTATTTATTTTGACATGTGTTTACGTTGGCAGGTTGAGGGCATTTCGGTTATGCATAGTGGAATGATTCCATGCTTTTGGAGAGCGCCTACCGATAATGACAAAGGAGGAGAGCAAAACAATTATTTAGCGAGGTGGAAGGCAAAAATTTGAAAGTGAAACTAGGAGTGTGGCAAAAATTTGAATTACATACATTGGGATTCCATCCAGTGGTGATCTAAATGCTATTATATCTGCATCGGCATGTTATTTGTTCAGGGTTCACATGATTTACTCAATATATGGTTATGGAGATGTTTTCCCGAGAATGCCATGTAGAGCCAAAGAGTGATCTTCCCCCTCTCCCGCGTGTTGGGGTTGAGTTCCAATTAGAGAAGTCCTTGGACCAGATTACCTGGTTTGGTAGAGGGCCATTCGAATGCTACCCGGATCGTAAATTTGCTGCCCGGATGGGGATTTACGAACAAAATGGTTGGGATATGCATGTGCCTTATATTATTCCCAGGGTATACTCGGGCAGAGCATATATGAGATGGGTAACCTTTAAAAGAAAGGACGGCGTTGGGATCTATGCTTCTGTTTATGGAGGCTCTCCTCCAATGTAGATGAATGCTAGTTATTATACCACTGTAGAACTTCACCGTGCCACTCGTCACGAGGATCTTGTTAAAAGTGGCTTCATCGAGGTACACCGTAGTTTTCTAAAAACTCTCCACATTCCATATTAACCGTCGACTATGACCTTCCTGATACACTAAAAAACGAATGAATGTAGACATTCCACATTCATTCATTTATCGATGTATCAAGAAAGTCATATTAACAGTTAGTGGGCTTTTGAGTAGATGTTTAATGGGTAAAATAAATGATGTTGCAGGTGCACCTGGACCATAAGCACATGGGATTAGGAGGGGATGATAGCTGGTCACCTTGTGTTCATGATCAGTATCTTCTTCCTCCTGTTCCATACTCTTTCTGCCTCAGGTTTCACCCAATCACTGCTACAATTTCTGGCACTGATGTCTACAGAGATCATAGCTCTAAAGCCATTTTGTTCCAATAGATTCCATGGATGAACTTGTTTTCAAGACTAGAACATGGAATGTAATGAATAATGAATAATGATAATAATTTGTTTTATGCATGTTCTAATAATAAAGTATTGCTGATATGAACTCGAGGTCTATATAAGAATGCACATCAATGTTCATGTACTTGTAAAGTCTTGTTCTAGTATATGCATTCTCTCTATCATGATGAGCGAGAAGATAAATTGATACTCCCTTTGTCACAAAAAAAGGTTCTGGTTGTGGAATGGTTGACTGAATTTATTTTTAATTCAATTTATATAAAATGTGAGGTAATATTTTAAATAAATATTATATATTTAAAAACAAAATCAAAAGTGATTAAAAATTTTCCTTGGAGTAGTAAACATGAGAACTTTCCTAGGCCGGAAGGAGTATTCAAGAAAAATATGTATCTGTTCCGTACTTGGTTGCCTTTTTACTATTTACATGATCAAATTTTGTTTACAGTTTTTCTTTATAATATTAATCATGTCATTACTAGTTTTTCTAGATCTTTAATGTAATTTTTAAATATGTAATTTTTATATTTTAATTCTACACTATTTTCCATATAAAAGGATTTAAAAATAACTTTAGTCAAACATCGTAAATCGAAAGATGTTATTTAAATTGGAACGAAGGGAGTAGTATCCACATATAGCCTCTCATCTACTTCATTACCATTGCTGGGATAGTAAAATTCATGACCAAAAAATAATGGTTCCCATTAATACTGAAATAATTAACCTAACCCTTCGTGCATAAGATAGATGTTTAGTGCTCCAGGAGGCAATCTCAGATATTGTTTTAATTATACACCAATTTTCATATAAAATGATTTGAAAATAATTTCAATCAATATTGTTGGCCATGTGTGCAGCAATTGTCCCGTGGCGGAGGCTATGTGGGCCAAGTCACAATCGAATATCGTGGGCGCTTGTGTGTTGAAGAATGCACTATAAGGCTAGGGTATGCGCCTCTTCTAACACCAATTGGTTTTAGAAGAGTTGGTAGCGCCTGAGGTCCTACAAGTGGTATCAGAGCCAAGGTCACGAGTTCGATTCCCAGCGGGAGCAATTGCTGAGGGGGAGATTGTTGGCCATGTGTGCAGCAATTGTCCCGTGGCGGAGGCTGTGTGGGCCAAGTCACAATCGAATATCGTGGGCGCTTGTGTGTTGAATGCACTATAAGGCTAGGGTATGCGCCTCTTCTAACACCAATTGGTTTTAGAAGAGTTGGTAGCGCCTGAGGTCCTACAAATATCATAAACCGAAAGAGTCAATATAAATTAGAACGGAGGGAATAATATAATCGTTTGAGATAAATTTAATTTTTTTCTTTAATGAACTTGTCAATTTCTTTTAAAGAAAACCCCCTAAATAGGAGTAAAACATTAAGCTTAACCCTAATGTAAGAGTCCATTGATTATATACCCAAAATAGGAGTAATTACCGTCCTCTTAAACGGTAGTTTGAAATCCTCCATTTCTTCTTTTCTTCGGTTCATCAATCCTTCCTCTCTGCCTTTTTCCTTCGTCTCTTTCGTACCAACTGCCCAGCGGCAACTCTTCTTCGCTGCTTCGTTGCTTGCGACACACTCTTGATTCTTCTATTTCGCTTTACAATTCCCCATCATCTACGACTTTATTGTGTCAATTTCAATTCGCTTTTCAATCTCCCATCATCTTCGATTTTACTATTCATAATTTGGAGTTCTCATTCGCCAAAGCCATTGCAGTAAGTCAGTTTCTTCTCATAATCTTCGATTTTATGAATTCTCATAACTCTCTACGATTTATGATTCTAGTTTCTGCATTACATTTTATATTTTACAATCATAATTCTCATACATCTTTGAATATGTTCTGCTATTTTCTTAATTGAGTGTATTTGGAGTCTTTACTGCCAAACATATACTGAGATTTTCTTATGTTTTTTATTCATCTGCAGCTGTATCCTTTACTTTGATGGCAGACCAGATGTGGATAATGGTTCATGTTGATGGAAACTGGTCTCCTAATAATATTTTTATTTCTAAGTACACAATTGGAGTCCCAATTCCAAATAACAGCTTATTCCAAGATTTAATGTTGCATCTGAAACGTGTAATTTGCAAGGAACGTTTTCGTGTTTCATACGCTGTTGGGTCCATTCTTCCTCCTGTGAATATAGATGATAAGAGTAGCTTCCAATTTTATATGCAATTGAAGTGTATTGAATGTGATTTTACGAAGCTTTCATTGTGCATCGAATTTGACACAAACAATACAAGTTCACAGGGTGTCATAATGTCACAGTTTAATGAGTTTGACACTATTATTGATGCATCTTCTTCCACTTTTCCTGTTCCTTCTGTTGGTACTTCCCAGAGTCTTCTTCTTACCCAATTCACACAGCCTCTGTCCTTATCAAGTGAAGATGTCTGTATTGCTGAAAGCATAGATTCTGTGTCAGTGGAATGCACACCTAATGTTGTTATTTCTCATTACCATCCAACAACTATTCGCATGGATTGCATATACAAGTCAAAGATGGACCTTCAACATCATTTGCAAATGTTTTCCATTGTTAATAACTTCCAGTTCAGAACTGTAACTTCAACAAAGACATCCTATCATGTCGTGTGTGTTGATTCTAATTGTAAATGGGCCCTTCGTGCTGTACGTGTATGTGGTGCAAGTTTATTCCAAATTAGAAGGTATATTTGCATTTTGAAGTCTTATTTGACCCTCTCACTTGAATAGGTATACACACACACACACACACATATATCTGACATTTGGGCTCTTTTGTGTCTTAGGTTTGACTCAGAACATTCCTGTCCTGTTGACTTTCGTGAAGGCAATCATAGACAGGCAACATCTACCCTTTTAGCAGGCTTGGTTTCACATCGTTATGCAGATGCTTCGAAAAAGCCATACCAACCTATTGACCTTATGGATGACATGAGGAGGGAATATGGGATTACTATGTCTTATAAGAAGGCTTTGGTAGTTAAAAGAAAAGCGATGAGCAAACTCTATGGTTCAGATGATCAACTGTACCGCTTGTTGCCTGCGATGTGCTATATGCTCGAGAAAAATAACCCCGGGTTTGTTATATCTCTCACAACATGCGAAGATGGCAAATTTAAGAATATGTTCTTCTCGCTTTGTGCGTGAAGGCAAGCATGGATTCATTGCTTTCCAATCCTTATTATAGATGGGACTTTCATGAAGGCTTACTTTCGTGGAACACTGCTGACTGCATGCACACAAGATGCTAATCGACAGATTGTCCCTTTAGCATTTGGCATATGTGACGCTGAGAACAATGAGTCTTGGTTGTGGTTCTTAAGCAATGTGAAACATTCACTTATTGAACGCAGTGACATGTGCATCATCTCAGACCGTCATGATGGTATCTTGTTTGCAGTAGATAAGCTGTTTCCTTCTATTCCTCATTGCTATTGTACTGAACATATATTGCGCAATCTCAAAGGGAAATTTAAGGGCAAATCAGAATCAATTGAGTGGAAGTTCAGAGCTGCTTCTCGGGCTGCTACTGTTGAAGAGTGTGAGGAGTATCTTTCAATGTTGGATGATCCGCGTATACGGGTATACCTTGATAAGATTGGAGTTGCAAAGTGGTCTAGATATAAGAGTCCAACATCACGTTACTCCTCCATGACTTCAAATTTGGCTGAGTTAATGAACAATGTCAATAAAAATGCATGGGATTATTCTGTAGCAAAATTGGTTGAATTCCTTCGTGGTAAGATGCAACGATGGTTCCATGAAAGAGCTGAGATTGCTAGTTCCACACGCACTCCTCTTCCAAAGAAGCACGAGAATGAACTTATTCAATTGCAACGTGATGCATTTCGGATGAAGGTCTGTTATTTTAAGAGTAGAATATTCACTGCTTCATGCCTTTATTTTTCATCTTTCTTTGAATGCAGTTGATAATATAAAGTACTTTTCTTGGGTGAGGTTACTTATTATCAACTCACTATTATCTGTGGTGTGTAGGTCAATGCCTCCTGTTCATATGAGTTTGAGGTTACTGATAATGATTCTCGATCATTCATTGTCAACCTAAAGGAAAAGACTTGCACGTGCTGTGAGTTCCAACTTGATAAATTTGTATGTGTGCATGCTGTTGCAGCAATTGGTAAACGCCCTGGGTTATCCTGCTACGAATTTATTTCCACCTTTTACAAATTGGAAGCATTGGTGTGCACATATGCTGGAATTGTTCATCCTATTGGTGATGTGTCTGGATGGGTGATTCCTCAAGATATTCTATCAAGGAAATGTGACCCTCCATCTTACAACAAGCGCCCTCCTGGAAGACCTAAGAAGAAAAGGTATCCTTCTGTAGGGGAGCTCCGTTATGGCAAACGTAGAGTGAAGCAAAGATGTTCGAGGTGCAAGTCTCATGGCCACAACATGAAATCATGCACTAATCCAATTCCAATGGCAGATGTAGCTCTTACTTAAGAGTTGTTTAGTATCATTTACTTTATCTCTTTCCGACTATATGTATTTCAATTTGAGATGTTCTTATTACAAATATGGATGATTTAATGTTTTATGTTCTTTTTGTTGAACAATATGGTCCTTGAACTCCACGCTTTATATTTAATAGCCAAATACTTCTTACATTTTTACACAATTTCAAGAGTTACACTTTATACGTCCATACATGACTCCATAAAATGGAATTTATTTCCCTGTAATAAATTTAAATAATACATTTAACACCATAGAGTGTCATTTTTTTCACAATACTCTTGTAATTTCAAATTTATGTTTTACTCTATTTGTCTTTCTTAACACATTGTATTGGTTGTTTTATTCTCTATTTGTCTTTTTTGACACAATTTAAATATATACACTTTATACTTCCATTGATGGCTGTGTAAAGAGGAAATTATTTCACTAGAATTGATTTAAAAAACACGTTTAACACAACACAATTTCAAGAGTTTCACTTTCACATTACTTTAAAACACAACAAAGGCACATGTACCCAAACACATAATTCTAGCACCGAATGAAACTAAGTCACAATGCAATATGCCAATGACCATCACTGACCATATGCATTGTTGTCATACACCAAAGGTTTTATCATACAAAGCAAAAATAGCAATAGAATTTTCAACCAACTCAATACACAAAATAGATAATAACATCAATATGTTTTATAGTCACTCCTTTGCAGCCATATTTGACTCTGCAAATCGAACTAGCTCTGTAGCCATCTTCATCCTATATGCTGCCATCTGATCTGTACGAATGTCCCTAATGTCCATATCCATCATGAGGTACTCTGCAATTTTAAGCACAAACATACCACAACTCCCATTGCAAAAATCAAGAAATATATTAGGAGACCCTATTTAAAATATGTACAAAAAAAATCTCTCAACTACAATGTTTTGTTTTATATGTTGATACTTACGCATCAGTCTGTTTTGGGCAAAAATCTGCATCCTTCAAATCAAGCTTGTTGTCTCCCATTGGTCCAGTAACTTGGGTAGAAGGCATTTGATGCAAGTACTATATTCATCAATGTCTTTAAGAGATCTCACTCCCTTTGAATTATAAACCCATACTATTTTGGACTCCACCGCTAACACTAGCAGCACCCAATGCCCCCCTGTATTCAGTGGCATATATACAAAATCTGATCGGGCCCATGGGAAAGCACACTTTCTTGCAAAACCAAACACTTCAGCTGTGAAGTTTGAAACACTTCCAACATCTTCTTTGGTTTTAATTTTCTTGTCAATGTCGTCTTGATGCCGCTTGAGACATTCCAGGAAAAAAGGTGTCACAGTTGAGTATGTTTGTGTGAGCTTGTAGTTGAATCTTTTCACCTCCAAGTAAAACATGCCAACCTCCATATGCTGTTATGAGTATAGGAAAACAATATCAGGTCAGTATTTATCGACAATGCTATATACAATGTCATTACAATTGGAAATGTTATTTTGAAAAACAACTTACCAGTGTATCCAGCCACTCTTGATCCATGAAGAGATCATAAAGCCATGTTTTGCTGCTGATTATGAACTTATCCAGTACGATAGGCTTCTTTGTCATGTTTTCATCTCCTTTTGTATAAATCTTTCTGACTCCTGTTCTGGCCTTCCTCTTCAACATACCACATTCAAGGAATGTCTTAAGTTTATCAATATCTTCTTGTGGGTGCATTTCCTTAGGGTTCAGGCTGAATGGTCCAATCACGACTTCCATTTGACTCAGAGTTACTTTAAACTTGCTCTTCACAGCTTCCTTCATTTTCTGTGTCTTCTTTTGCACCTTTCTCCCTGAAAGTGAGAGCTTTTGGGGCTCTTTAGTTTGCCTCTTACTCTTACGTGTCAGCACACAAGGGGCTTCATTTTTAGCATTTCCATTGTATTCCTGCAAATTTGCAACATTAAGTTTCCATTTATGGCATGAGGTCCTTTTTTATCCATTATAGCTTTCAATATAATTCGCTCACACTTATTGGTTGTGCATCAATTATCGTATCCATTTTCACATGCTCAACAAGCTCTTTAGTTGCAACATCCACATCCATACATTTCCCTTTTATAGCCATCCCCTCTTCAGGCAACTGCAAAACAATATAAACAGTTTCACTGTTTACAGCCAAATCTGACTTGATACAAAGACAATTATATACTTTGTCACACCGCACAGTGCCATCTAACACAGTATACTTTGTCACAGACAGTGCCATCTAACACAATACTCTTAATGAGTTAACACTTTCACATCATCAGAATCCTTTATACCACTTAGTTAGTATTTTCTTTTAAGAATGTTTACTTACAGTGATTCCCTGTTCATCAATTGTAGAATCCATCTGCACTTTCTTGAAATTCGCATTAGCTGCGGGCTCCATATCAGATCCACTTTCCTTCTCAAAGATCTGCATGGCAATAATAATGATAACACAGTTTCATATATTCACAATATACTATCTTATTTAATACAAGAGTAAATGGTCTTACATTTCCTTCAATTGTGCCTTTCAAAATAGCATTCACTTCTTTGTCCATTTGTTCAAAGAACTGATCACTGAACTGTGTTTCAAACAACTTAAACAAAGTCCCAATGCTTCTTTCATCTCTCATACCTTCTTTGATTTTATCATCTCCCTCATTAATGACTGTGGTGTCAACATGACCAAGATCATTGTCATCATGTCTGGAAGTGCCATCCTTTCCCACATATCCATGGTCAGTGCCATCTTTTTCCAAAATAGTATCCTTCCCCATGTTTTTATTTTCCATGTCTTCACTCTCAACATTCTCATTGACAATTTCATCATCTATCTTTTTAAAACCCCTCTCCTCTGTATCATCTCCCTTTTGTTTTTCTAATTGCTCAAGGATCATCTTCAGCACTTTCCCTTGGCTTTCTTGCATTTTTTTCATGTCATTGAGAATTGTTATAATCTGACTCTGACTCTCCTTCTTCCTCTTTGATTTTCTTTTTGGAAGAAATTCCCCTTCCATGCTGTGAATAATTCTCTTTCTCTTCTCTTTTGGCTTGTTTTGGGCATTTCCAGTTGTTGAAAGTTTCCTTTTCTTAGCACTACCAACACTCAGATTTCTTGCTACAGTTGCAACCTTTTCTGAGCTCTCAATATGTTGCACAGTGTCATCTATCCCCCTTCTTATGTATTCACTAGCAAATAATGCCAATGAAGGATCATTTAACTCCCTCTCACTTGGAACAATCTTTGACACTTCAAACTGTGTAAAAGAATAAAAAAAATATTAATATAATCCAGATTTACTACATATTCTCATTAAAAGAGAATTTCATAGAATACGAACCTCTGGATTTTCAAATATGGCTTCATGAAGAAACTGTGCTGAAATCTTTGCATAAATCTCCCACCTTAGGCAACATGGAATCCAATCTTCTCTTCCTTTTACAATTTGACAATGCCCCGACTCTCTCAAGGAAGGAAATTTCTCAAATGCCCATACCTGTAAGGCAAAGACCCTCCAAACGTCACTCTTCCCCTTCCACGAGCTTTAAGGGATTGTGCACATCTCCCAGCATGTGTTAACAACTCTTCCCATATGACTTCACCCCATGGGAATTTATCGAATGCATCAAAATCATCTACTAGGTTAATGTATCCAATAGGAAAACTAACACGTGACTGGTGCCCAAACATAACATTGCCCAACAGATGCAGCAATGCTAGCTTTACAACATCATCACTTTCTACTCTGGGGTCATCTCTGTTGTGTTGCAGCAGTGCATCCGTAATATGACATCGCTGAACAGATTTTCCCGTATTGAAATACCTTAACCCGAAGTCACCCAACCTTTCATCATTCAAAGTTATCCTATTCCCTCCGCCTCCCAGTCCTGCAATAAGTTCAAACTCTGGCTTTGTGAACAAGACTTTTCTCCCCTTTATTTTGAACTTCATTTCTTTACATCGAGTTATTCCTTGCTTTGGTAACTTGTACCTTTCTAACAGACCAACTAAGAGCCCATTACTAATCCATCTAACTTCAGGAACATCCAACAGTTTTCCAAAAACCGTGCCTCTAAAGACTTCAAGCTCCTCTTTTCTCAACACGCCTTTAATTCTACGTACGGTCTCAAGCACACTACAATAAGTGTTAATTCCTCAATCTTTAGGCTGTGCTGTATCACCTTTCTTCACAAATTTACGCGATACCTGTATATTAAAAGGTTGTTTAAAACAAAAATAAGTCACAATGCAATCACTGATAACAAGACCATAGGTCTACTGGAAAAACGCAGTTCAACAACAAAACTAGGTCACAATGCAATCCCTCACAACAAGACCATTGGTCTACTGGAAAAAACGCAATTGAACAACGAAAATAAGTCACAATGCAATCCCTCACAACTTCACCATGCATAAACTAGAAAAACTCAATCGAACAACAAAACTAGGTCACAATGCAATCCCTCACAACAAAACCATTGGTCTACTGGAAAAAACGCAATTGAACAACAAAAATAAGTCACAATGCAATCCCTCACAACTTCACCATGCATAAACTGGAAAAACTCAATCGAACAACAAAACTAGGTCACAATGCAATCCCTCACAACAAGACCATTGGTCTACTGGAAAAAACGCAATTGAACAACGAAAATAAGTCACAATGCAATCCCTTACAATTTCACCATGCATAAACTGGAAAAACTCAATCGAACAACAAAACTAGGTCACAATGCAATCCCTCACAACAAGA
>OOIL02002380.1:115522-130173 GCA_900332095.2 Cuscuta campestris
ATTTAAAATTTTAAATTTAAAATTTTAAATTTTAAATTTACGGAAAAATAAAGTTTTTTCAATTCATTTTATTTACATATTGGTAAAAAAATAAAAAATAAAAATTACATATTAAAAAACTACATGAAAAATTGTTCGAAATAAGGGGTGTCAAGAATATTTTATTTTATCAAATAAGCAATGAAAACGTAGAAATAAACAAAAGTTTACGCGATTGTTGAAAAAGCAAATGTGACAAATAATTTGGGACGGATGGAGTATAAATTATGTTATTATATATCTTGAATTATCATTTAAAATTTGTTTTTAAAAATATTTTTAGAATTTAAAGTATCAAATTTTAATTATTTTTACGGAAATGCTTATTAGTGTATTATTTTTTAAATAAATAATCTCTTCATCCACAACTTTTCTTCGTTACGACGTTTGAATAAAATTAGTTTTAATTCACTTGATATGATGATTCGTGTAAAGTTAAATAATAAAAAAATACATATTTAAAGACGAGATCAAATATTTTAAAAAAAATAGAGGTGACAAAATTATACTACTTCCGTCCTAGAGTATTTGTCCACTTTCATTTTCACACACCATCCTATACACTTTTTAAATCCATTTTATCTTGTAATTTGTATATTAAAAATTATAGAAATTATATATTAATAATCTATATATTAAGACAAATCAAACAAGATCACACATGACTATATTTAGGCTTACACATTGGGAGAATTTGATGAGTCAAAATGCTTAGATGAACAGTTCCAAAAGTCAAAAGTGGGCGAATATAACGGGACGGAGGGAGTATTATTTTCACACACAATAGGTATCAAATCTCTAATATAGAGCTTTGTTTTATAAGGTTTAAGGTAGTTTTATAAGGTCTAAGGTAGGCACATGGGATGAGAGTAGATTTTTGCTTTGTTCGTAGAATTAGAGGATTCAAGCAATTACAAAGAAAATGGACATTCATCTATATGAATACTAAAAGTCAGAATCTAAAAGAACATTGTCTTTAATAAAAAATTATAGAATATATAAAAATTTCGTTTCACCCGTGCATGACACGGGTTAAAACACTAGTATATATAGGGATTGTCTCTAGTCAGATGACACATTACGGTAAGATGACATGCTACGGTCAGATGACGCAAAGCTCACCACTGCCAACTGCAAAGCTACCCAAGGACAAATACAAAGCTCACCAAGCTGTATGGGAAAGCTCACCATGTAACACCCTATTCCGTCCAGGTCTGCAGCCCCTTTCAGACTAAAGTATTAACTTGGTAATCGTAAAATTTAAAACATTTCAAAAACTTTTATTTATCACAATAATATTTTCATATCATAAACAGTACGGAGTTTTCAATATTGCGGAAGCTTAACAAATCATAATTACAAACATAATTTATTTATGTTCTTTAATTCAAAACATCACATCCATTCTGACAGTCTTGCCTCCGTCCGCCTCCAGGATCACGTCACATCATTCTTTCTATTAACCTGCGTGTAACAAATAAAACATACAATCACAATTCTTTAATTGTGATTGTATCTCAATTCACAATCAAATCATTTGATATCATGCACATAATGTTCATTCAGATATTCAATAATCAATATTCAATTTTCAACATTCATTATTCAATCGTTCAACATGTATGTTCTTCATTTGTCATTCAACAATATCCTTAAACTATTCTTAGTCTAAGGCCAATCATTTTAATATTTGTAACCCTTAAATGAATTCTAGTTTAACTAATTAAACTATATTTCAGTATACAGAGTACTCCTAATAATCCTTAAGCTAGGCCTAGTTTAAGATAAAAGGGTTTTGGAAATCTTAAACTTCTCTTCACTTAAGGCCAACCAAAAACCGACAGTGTACTGTTCACTGTTGGGTGGGTGGTACCCCCAAACGAGTAGGTACTCAAGTTTGGTTCTTGGATCCCGTACGTACGTTTTAACCCTAGCCACCGGGCATCATACCCGCAAGGCCTAACTTATATAGTTATATCTTAGAGTTCTTCTAGATACCTTTCAAATCAACATTAATATGGGTATATCTTAGAGGTCTTCTAGATACCCTTAACAACACATATTATTTTCACAATCATCAATATATTCATTATGATTTAATCATTCATAATTTTCATTTTTAATCAGAACAATTATCAAGATTTAATCATCATAATCATCAACCAATAATTATTACCATAATCATCAATCAACATAATATTAAACAACAATTAGCGGCCTAGCTTCGAGTGTTAACACCTGAACTTACCGTCATGCATCACATAACATTTTTATTTGTTAAAAACATCATTTTTATTGTGGTAAATCATTTTTATAATGATCATAATCAATTGGTATAAAAAATAGGATTTTAGAACTCAAAAATAACATTTTCATACAAATTTTCGGATCAGAACTTCGGGGGATCGATCCAGCCCTCTGGATCGATCCAAACTATGAAAAATCACTCCCAGGGGATCGATCCAAGCCCTTGGATCGATCCAGACAATGGTGTTTTAGCCACTGTTCATCTTCTTCTTCGTTCGGGTCCAATTTCGGAAATATCGTTTTTAGTTATTGAACTTCGACGAAACTATATAGAGATGTTCTACAAGGTTCATAGATCATTTTGGCATCATTAATTCATAGTTTTAACATCAATTTCATGGTTTATGATTCTTGGTTCTTCAAGCATGTCAAACACAAAACTCAACCAAACGACCGTTTATGAACGTAGAAACGATCTATACGAACATTCTAGTCATTAGATATATCTACGGGCTTACCTCGAAGCTTAATGAAGGTTTTGAATATTTTATGGCGAAACTTCCGGCGATGATTACTCCCAATTCCGGCGACCTTTCACCAATATGATAGCACCACTGCGTTCTCCTCACTCCCAGCAACAGATTTGATATGAGGATTATGAGAAATGATGAAAAATTGAGGGAGTGAAGGTGGTCTTATATAGGGAAGGAATGGAGGAAGAAACCCAACAATGCTGCGTAGGAATTGCGTAGGAACGTATATTCTATCGGCTGAGTGGAGTAGGAGGCGCCGTCCCTGATTGGGACTAATTTTGGTTCCAGTCGGGGTACACTTTTTGGTCCAACTTTCTCCGAATTGAATTTCGTTTGTACCGTTGTGATCGTGCAATTAAACTCTATCCAACAATATAATTTTTATATTTATTCTTTATACTTTTTCCGACACCATATTTTTGGGTAGTTGACTTTGATAGAGTCAAAATTGATTTGTTTGACCTTTACTCAAAAAGGTGCTCATATTCAATTCATATTATTTATTTCCATGATTTATTTCAATAAATCATTTCAAAGTTCACATTATAAAACAATTTCTTCATTTATTCTTAATTTGGGTCTTTACACAGGTTTCCAATCAAAATCACACAAATAGTCAACTAATTGGTTTTATCTCTATGAGATTTATCCTGATTGTGATATTGGATATCAAAACACATTTTATTTCGGCCCAAAGCCCAACAACAATTTATTTAAATCAAAACAATTTGATTAATTAATTAATTATTCATTAATAATTCAAGGGTATGTTTTGGGGCGTTACATTTCTTCCCCCCTTAAAGGAATTTCGTCCTCGAAATTCTTCTAAGGCTCAACGTTCAAAATTTCGTAGTGATCATACTTAATTATGACCGTGTCATGTTCATTTAGTTAAATCATATTCACGTCATTATCCAAACGGATATGTATTCTCAAATTGTCGTTGTTATAAAACTCGTTCTTTCTTCAAGAGATTAACAGTCTTTAATTAAGCATGACATTCAGTGATCCTCCTATGTCAACTACTAAGGTTTTCTTGCAATGTATACGGTCGTATATTTGACATACTCGGACATAACTTCATTTATTCACAATTCCCAATTGTACAACGTTGGTTAGCGATATTTCTTCTTTTGATTGAAAGTCCTTCAGTAGCCTTTGCAGTTACAAATTATCAAGTTCGCGATAGATGTAGTGGGAGATTTTTTTTTGGAGTTTGTCTTCAATTCACACATCATAACGTAAATTTCACTTTGAGATATCTTCGTATCGTTCACATAATTCAACAATGATTCGAAAATACGTCAAAGGTATTTTTAGTGGTCCAAGATTTTCAAGATATAGGATTTGTCATCATTTAGGAGGAATACTGTCGATCGGTTGTACAGTAGTTCGTCATTCATCGACCTTATGTCGAAACCTTTCTTCATTCATCTTCATGGTAACTCTCATTGTCGTAAATCAGTCTATGTACCAATTCCTATTTATACGTGATAACGTTCTAGTATGTCTCGTGTACATCTTGTCGTATCCAAATTTATTTCATCAATTTGAAAATATGTTTAGATATGATAGCGACAGATTCGATTGTAACACTAAGGCTGATCTCGTTTCGAGGAAAAAGATAATATCCTCAGTACGTGATTCAATTCATGAATTCATAGAGTGAGGAATCTTCACTAGTTCTTATACCAACATCGCATATAGGTTCGGGATCTTCACTTGAATGATTCAGCCTTTTTTTTGTGACGTCATTTCTTCTCTAGTTGTCGCACATACATTTCCTTGCTAGGATTATAACAATATCATCGATAATAATCTTTGGAGATAGCGTAATCGTATTGATCATTTTGTAGTCCACAAAGAGAGGTTTAACATAATGTTTAAGTCAGGGTATTTTTACTATTGTGATCGAGTCACGCAGTTCACAGAGTATAGTTTTCGAAGATCGGTATCAAAAAGCATCTTGGGGATTATATGAAGAATTGTGAGTTAAGACAAATTTTTCATGGTTTAATATCTTGATACCAGCAATGGAATTCAATCTTTTCAAGATTGGTCAAATGGGATGTTTCAAGAGTGTGATCAACAAAATAAGTTTGAGTATTTCAAGGGTATGAATCAGATGATACAAAGATAACGTTTGCGAATTATCGTTACTAATCGTAAGTTTTCATCCTTCAATGTTTCACTCTTTGGAAGTTACTCAAGGAGTCATTGTCTTAGGAAAATAGCCGTTTTGACTTTTCGTCTCAGATTTGAACGTATTCCAGGCCATCGAATCTAACTGTTCATGAGTCTCAATACGTCATATCATCAGCAGAGTGTAGTATTGGTGAGTACGTCATTATCAGTAGGTAAATCGAATCCATATTTGCTGTACAAATTTCGACTAAGGATAACTACCCTTTTCTCAGAGATCAAATTTCTAGTCTATATATATAGCATGATTGTGATAAGGGTATCTCACATTCTCACATTATGGAAGGAACTTCTCAAGCTCTTTCTTATACCATAAGATTCGTTGGTCTACTTGGTAGTCATGCTCTTGGTAGCAATCCAAGGTTCATGGCTATAGCGGTTGATCTAGGACGGGAATTGGTAAGGTGAAAAATCAGGCTTACCTACGGAGGAGGCAACGTTGGCCTTCAAGGAGCTGTAGCTTCAACAGTCTATAATAATGGTGGTAGAGTCCGAGGGTTTATACTAGGGTATATAGCAACACGACAGGTTTACGGACCTACGTACGATGTAGAGTACACCGTCTCCAGCAATTACTATAAGTATTTCGAGATGAATCGTATTGTGGAAGCCTTCATCGTACTTCCTGGAGGGATTGACAATATGGAAGGTTTATTAACTTTGATCTCATGGGAATCCGAAGGTTTACACAGTAAACCCATTGGTCTTTTAAACATTGACGGTTATTTCAATAACCTAATCAAGTTTCTAGATGATGCGGTGAGACAGAACTTCATGGCTTTGAATCAAAGGAAACTGTTCATATCTTCTTTCTCTGTTGATGAGCTCTTAGACACACTAGAGTTTGCTAAAGCTTTTCCGGGTCCTGGTGCTAATTACAACGAGTTCGCAAATCCCGGGGGATTAGATTTAGATTTACATTTGTAATATTACTTCATGTAATCCTAGTTGTATTTGTGTCGGAATTTATGAATATTATTCTACGTTGTATGGCCAGTGCGAGCTGCATTTCTTCATTCTTCAGTCTTTCACTGTTGGGGTCACTGTTTCACGTCTTGTTTTGTATTGTCACCACATCGTAATCTTTCGAGTCAATTACTTCACTTCATTATTTCAATCAGACTACATTGACTTTTTCGATGATAAGCAATAAGGTCATTAATCGCTTCATAACAAGACATCAGTTCATTTAACAAGGTTGAGCGGTCTATAGTTTCTAACAAGCAGGTTATTTGAATTTGATCGAATAACTCGTCAGTTCATAGTAAAGGATAGCAATTCTCGATCGTCAGTTTGTTCAAGTTTTTTAACAGGGATTTGTGAGTATCTTGACCGTAAGTCAATCTTAGAGAATACAATGAATTCTCTTAGCTGATCAAATAAGTCATGATACGAGGTAAAGGATAACAAATTATTCAACTGACAGTAGTTGATATAGAGTCTCATTGATTTGCGTATGAACAAAACAGGTATTCTCCCAAGGAGGAAACACTTGATCAGATGATTCTTTGTCAGGAAGTCATTGATGGAAACACGTTCAATACAGAGTTACGAATATTTGTCCTTCAGTTCAGATCTTTCTTTCGCGTATCACACGAAAAGACTTTACGCTCCTTTTTGGTTGAGAGGTTTGTGCACATAAACTCGAGATGAACTCGGTCAGTTTAGAAATCAGCTTTGCTTTCACCTATATAAGGTTTCCATCATCGATCTTCAGTTGAAGAATTTTTTCGTCAAGAGTTGTCAATACCAACGTCGTTCGATCGGCCAATGTATACTAAGGATAATTGTCAAATTCCTTGTATGGTATTTCAACGAGGTTTTGCAAGGAGTTGTCGCTTAACGAACGATTTCGATTCCTAAGATATAATCGCATATTTGCATCTTAATGAGTTAAACATCAGAATGGGATACTTTAGATAACAGAGTTTATTGATTCTTAACGTTCGTGTTTGAATCAGCGATTAGATCATCTTGAGTCCACATGAGTATCTTTGACATCGGCTTCACACATGCTTCTCAACAATTATCGTTTCTTCATAGTCGTCTCACTTTCGTACGATTTTGCGATGCAGATCAGTTTCGTCCTTCGCGATGCGATGCGTGCGTTAATAACGGATCAGAGGGTCATATATTTTTCATTCATTCTTGCGTCTCTTCACTGAGTACGAAAGTTCTACTAGAGTCTAAGCTCGATACGATTTGAGTACTAATCAATTGTTATTCAATGAGAATTTTAACAGAGTAAATATTTACCAAGTAATTTCTCATAACTTTCCTGGAGCAGAGGGACGCGAGAGTCGTGGATGTGATTGACTCAATTTTTTTTTAAATTCAAATTTTGATTCGAAGATCGGTTTTAAAACCATTTGCTCCGATACCAAATTGTAACACCCTAATCCGTCCAGGTCTGCAGCCCCTTTCGGACTTAAGTATTAACTTGGTAATCGTAAAATTTAAAACATTTCAAACACTTTTATTTATCACAATAATATTTTCATATCATAAATAGTACGGATTTTCAATATTGCGGAAGCTTAACAAATCATAATTACAAACATAATTTATTTATGTTCTTTAATTCAAAACATCACATCCATTCTGACAGTCTCGCCTCCGTCCGCCTCCAGGATCACGTCACATCATTCTTTCTATTAACCTGCGTGTAGCAAATAAAACATACTACACGTTCAGCGGTAAAGTTGAGTAAGCATATCTAATGCGTCGAACATCCATATAAATTGTATCTCAATTCACAATCAAATCATTTGATATCATGCACATAATGTTCATTCAGATATTCAATAATCAATATTCAATTTTCAACAATCATTATTCAATCGTTCAACATGTATGTTCTTCATTTGTCATTCAACAATATCCTTAAACTATTCTTAGTCTAAGGCCAATCATTTTAATATTTGTAACCCTTAAATGAATTCTAGTTTAACTAATTAAACTATATTTCAGTATACAGAGTACTCCTAAAAATTCTTAAGCTAGGCCTAGTTTAAGATAAAAGGGTTTTGGAAATCTTAAAAGGTACTCAAGTTTGGTTCTTGGATCCCGTACGTACGTTTTAACACTAGCCACCGGGCATCATACCTGCAAGGCCTAACTTATATAGTTATATCTTAGAGTTCTTCTAGATACCTTTCAAATCAACATTAATATGGGTATATGTTAGAGGTCTTCTAGATACCCTTAACAACACATATTATTTTCACAATCATCAATATATTCATTATGATTTAATCATTCATAATTTCCATTTTTAATCAGAACAATTATCAAGATTTAATCATCATAATCATCAACCAATAATTATTACCATAATCATCAATCAACATAATATTCAACAACAATTAGCGGCCTAGCTTCGAGTGTTAACACCTGAACTTACCGTCATGCATCACATAACATTTTTATTTGTTAAAAACATCATTTTTATTGTGGTAAATAATTTTTATAATGATCACAATCAATTTGTATCAAAAATAGGATTTTAGAACCCAAAAATAGCATTTTCATACAAATTTTCAGATCAGAACTTCGGGGGATCGATCCAGCCCTCTGGATCGATCCAAACTATGAAAAATCACTCCCAGGGGATCGATCCAAGCCCTTGGATCGATCCAGACATTGGTGTTTCAGCCACTGTTCATCTTCTTCTTCGTTCGGGTCCAATTTCGGAAATATTGTTTTTAGTTATTGAACTTCGACGAAACTATATAGAGATGTTCTACAAGGTTCATAGATCATTTTGGCATCATTAGTTCATAGTTTTAACATCAATTTCATGGTTTATGATTCTTGGTTCTTCAAGCATGTCAAACACAAAACTCAACCAAACGACCGTTTATGAACGTAGAAGCGATCTATACGAACATTCTACTCATTAGATATATTTGAATATTTTACGGCGAAACTTCCGACGATGATTACTCCCAATTCCGGCGACCTTTCACCAATATGATAGCACCACTGCGTTCTCCTCAGTCTCAGCAACAGAATTGATATGACGATTGTGAGAAATGATGAAAAATTAAGGGGGTGAAGGTGGTCTTATATAGGGAAGGAATGGAGGAAGAAACCAAACAATGCTGCGTAGGAATTGCGTAGGAACGTATATTCTATTGGCTGAGTGGAGTAGGAGGCACCGTCCCTGATTGGGACTAGTTTTGGTTCCAGTCGGGGTAAACTTTTTGGTCCAACTTTCTCCGAATTGAATTTCGTTTGTACCGTTGCGATCGTGCAACTAAACTCTATCCAACAATATAATTTTTATATTTATTTGTTATACTTTTTCCGACACCATATTTTTGGGTAATTGACTTTGATAGAGTCAAAATTGATTTGTTTGACCTTTACTCAAAAAGGTGCTCATATTCAATTCTTATTATTTATTTCCATGATTTATTTCAATAAATCATTTCAAAGTTCACATTATAAAACAATTTCTTCATTTATTTTTAATTTGGGTCTTTACACAGGTTCCAATCAAAATCACACAAATAGTTAACTAATTGGTTTTATCTCTATGACATTTATCCTGATTGTGATATTGGATATCAAAAGACATTTTATTTCGGCCCAAAGGCCAACAACAATTTATTTAAATCAAAACAATTTGATTAATTAATTAATTATTCAGTAATAATTCTAGGGTATGTTTTGGGGCGTTACACACCATATTTTTTCAACACTTTGAATTTTTTTTAAAAAATAAAATCAAAGAAAGGGGTGCTGACTAGGCTTTGACCGTTGACCGAGACCTTTGACCACCGCTTGCCCCCCGCCACCGCCAATCGCCAAAATACGCCGCCAACCCCGGTCGCCAGAATCTGGCGCCGGTCACCGGAATCTGCCGCCACCGCCGATCGCCGAAATCCGCCACTTGTCACCGGAATCCGCCGCTGCTCCACCACCTGCCGCCGCCGCTGACCGGTGGTTCACCGGTGCTGCTAATTAATTTTTTATTAATTTTAAATTTTCAAAATTTAAAAAAAGGTGTTTTTTGGTGTTCAAAGTGGTGAGCTTTACTCTATTTTTAGGTGAGCTTTGCATTATCCATTGGTGAGCTTTGTAGTGTAGTGTGGTGAGCTTTGCGTCATCTCACCGAAGCATGTCATCTCACCATAAGGTATCATCTCACTGGAGTCAATCCCATATATATATATAAGATCGACTCCAGTCAGAAGACACCTTACGCTGAGATGACATGCTATGGCCAGATGGCGCAAAACTCACCATCGACCACTGCAAAGCTCACCAAGGATAACTAGAAAGCTCACAAAACTGTAAGATAAAGCTCACCATATTTTTTCAACATTTTAAATTTTTTTGAAAAAAATAAAATCAAAGGAAGAGGTGGTGACCAGATTTTGACCGTTGACAGCCACCTTTGACCAGCTACCGCTGCCAACCACTGCTGCCGCGCCGTTGCTGGCCACTGCTGCTGACTTGTGTTGCTATTTTATTTTTAGTTAATTTTTTAATTTTTAAAATTCTAAAATATATTGAATTTTGGTGTTCAAAGTCGTGATCTTGTCTTTATTTCCAGGTTAGCTTTGCATTGGCCATTGGTGAGCTTTGCAGTGTATTGTAGTGAGTTTTGCGTCATCTCACCACTGAGATGACATGTTGTGGTCAGATGACGCAAAGCCCACCACTGACCACTGCAAAGCGCACTAAGGATAACTACAAAGCACACCAAATTGTAAAACAAAGCTCACCATATTTTTTCAACACTTTGAATTTTTTCTCAAAAAAAATAAAATCAAAAGAAGGGGTGTTGACTAGATTTTGACCGTTGACCGCCGCCTACCGCCTGCCGCCACCACCGGCCACTACCACCGCCCGCCGCCGCCCCTTGCCGGTTGCCGGCCGCCGCTGTTGACTGGTGGTTGACCGGTGTTGCTATTTTATTTTTAATTAATTTTTTAATTTTTAAAATTAAAAAAAAGTAAGTTTTGGTGTTCAAAGTGGTGAGCTTTGCTTTATTTCCAGGTGAGCTTTGCTTTATTTTCAGGTGAGCTTTGCATTGGTCATTGGTGAGCTTTGTAGTGTAATGTGGTGTGCTTGGCGTCATCTCACTGAAGCATGTCATCTCACCGTAAAGTGTCATCTGACTCAAAAGTGTCAACTCCTCCGGGAAGTACGAAGAAAGATTTCACAGCATGATTCATCTCAAAACATTTGTAGTAATTGCTGGAAGCTGTATGCTCTACACCGTACGTAGGTCCATAGACCCGTCGTGTTGCTATGTACCTAGGTATGAAACCTTCTAACGAGACCACCATTGGTAAAGGCTATTGAAGAAACAGCTCCTTGTAGGCCAACGTTGCCTCCTCCGTAAGTAAGTATAATTCTTTGTCTTACCAATTCCCTTCCTAAATCTTCCGTCGTAGCCATAAACTTTGGATTCCGACCAAGAGCATGACTACCAAGTAGACCAATTGATTTTATGGTGTATGGAAGAGTTCGCGAAGTTCCTTTCATGATGTGAGATACTCTTTCCACAATTGTGACATATATAGCATCTGTTAGAATAAGGGCCCAATGCTAGAGGGGAGGGTGGTGAATAGCGTTTAAAACAAAATCGCAGATATTTAAAACGAGGAAGGTAAGTAAAGAGCGTGAGGAGGGAGCACCCCATATTTTACCCTGGTTCCCCACAACGTGTGGCTACGTCCAACCTCCCTAGAGACTCTCTCGAGTTACACTAACTTCGTTAAGCTTAAAAGTGCTTAAAGAACTGATACAACCTGAGAACTCGAGTCACACGAGCCTCAACGTCTTTTGCTCGGAGATACCGCACTCCAAGACCTTACACGAAGGAACAAAACCTTCCTCCGAATTACAACAAGGAACAAGCCTCCTTTCAAGTGTATAGAAACACTTAAACACTTAGGAATAAAACTCTCACAAAGAGTAGATATGAGTGAAATAGTAAATGCTCAAGAACACGACAATTACTTCAAGAATTTGCTCTCGAAAAGCTAAGAAATATGAAAGATGATAATGCAATCAAAGAGTACTAACTCTTGAAGAATTGTGTGAAAAATGAGAGGATTTGGGTGCCATTTTATAGGCTAAAATGTGGTGTATCCGTTGCAAGAATTCCAACAGGATCAGGACAAAAGTTTCAGAGTCACAAACTCATAGTCGATTATCTTAACATGATAATCGATTATCAAAAGATTCTGTGTCCAAAAATTTAAAATTCAATCCGTTGAAGGGCAACGATCACAGTGATAGTCGATTATCAAAAGTCTGATACTTGACTATCAAACCCCTCTGAAAAATCTGTGTTTGCAGTGAAACTCTGATAATCGATTGTCAACATGTGTCAATCGATTATTGGATGGTCCTGAACTTCGAGTTCAGAAACTGCAGGAGCCGATATTCAATTGTTGCTTTAGTGACAATCGAGTATCAGCCGATATTCTTATACTTATTATAAGAATTACAATAATATATTGTCATGAGAAGGTAATACATTCTCATACTCCAGTTAAATGATAATGCATTTTCATTCTATTACTGTGCATTCTCATAATCAAAGTTGATGCATATAATGTTAAAATTCTAACACAAATATGATGCACTTAAATATTCTGGATTGAGTAGAAGTGATGCAACCAGAAAAACATGGCCAGACCACCTAGACGCCACTGCCCCCTATCTGGACTAGACCTTCATCGCTATTCTGCAACACCCATTTATCCTTACGAACTCATTTTCCCAAATCACAGTTTATAAAATCAATTTAGGAGAATATTCAGATGTCGTAGATATGAAATCACCCTATTTGGTGGTTAAATTGTGAGAGAATTGCAAATACATTATTACAATGAGCTAAAGTATAAAATGCGAGAGTTGGAGAATGAGCAGTAAAAATAACTATCAGAATAACATCAGACACGCAAATACACGATGCTATACTACACATAAAAATCAATGACCAAAAGTTAAAAACTTGATAATATTGAAGAAAAAAGACCTCACGAATTAATAAAACATCAATATTCATATTAATTAGATTACCTGCGAGCCTACACGGAGAATGAGCATCGATCCAAAAGAAGTGAAATAATCCTGGAATGTTATTTTACCTAGAGACCACACATGATTCCAAAAGAGTATCCATCTTCAATCTTATGAGCAAACCCTAGAGTGCGATGGAGAACGATGACAATCGTATAGAGTTATGAATCCACGATTGAGTAATTAAAATCTCCATGGCTAGAGATGAAGAAACGGCAACCACATAGAATATAATGGAGATTGTGAGAGGATTTTTTAGACCTATCAATAGACAGTCGAGTATGGGGATACGGAAAAAATATGAAATACCTAAAAAAACCCTGATCTGGAAACGAATAATGCCTGGTACACCAATTAGATCTAATGGTGATAAGACATTCTTACTTCTTTCATAAGATCGTATATATTCTCACCGAAACTAATATATACGAAGTATATATCTGTGTGTGTGTGTGTGTGTGTGTATATATATATATATCTGTGTGTGTGTGTATGAGTAAATTCAATAATCGGTCCTTTATAATAGGGGGGTTTCCATATTTAGTCCTCTATTCAGTCCTGCAATAAGTTCAAACTCTGGCTTTGTGAACAAGACTTTTCTCCCCTTTATTTTGAACTTCATTTCTTTACATCCAGTTATTACTTGCTTTGGTAACTTGTACCTTTCTAACAGACCAACTAAGAGCCCATTACTAATCCATCTAACTTCAGGAACATCCAACAGTTTTCCAAAAATCGTGCCTCTAAAGACTTCAAGCTCCTCCTTTCTGAACACGCCTTTAATTCTACATACGGTCTCAAGCACATTACAATAAGTGTTAATTCCTCCATCTTTAGGCTGTGCTGTATCACCTTTCTTCACAAATTTACGTGATACCTGTATATTAAAAGGTTGTTTAAAACAAAAATAAGTCACAATGCAATCACTGATAACAAGACCATAGGTCTACTGGAAAAACGCAGTTCAACAACAAAACTAGGTCACAATGCAATCTCTCACAACAAGACCATTGGTCTACTGGAAAAAACGCAATTGAACAACGAAAATAAGTCACAATGCAATCCCTCACAACTTCACCATGCATAAACTGGAAAAACTCAATCGAACAACAAAACTAGGTCACAATGCAATCCCTCACAACAAGAACATGCATGTACTGGAAAAACTCAATTGAACAACAAAAATTAATCACAATGCAATCCCTCACAACAAGACCATGCATAAACTGGAAAAACTCAATTGAACAACGAAACTAGGTCACAATGCAATCGAGCACAACAAGACCATGCGTGTACTGGAAAAACGCAATTGAACAACGAAACTAGGTCACAATGTAATCGATCACAACAAGACCATGCGTCTACTGGAAAAACTCAATTGAACAATGAAACTAGGTCACAATGTAATCCCTCACAACATCACCATGCACAAACTTGAAAAACGCAATTGAAAAACAAAACTAGGTCGCAATGCAATCCTTCACAACAAGAACATGCATGTACTGGAAAAACTCAATTGAACAACAAAACTAGGTCACAATGCAATTGTCGCAGGTCGGAAACTAAAATTCAGTACCTTCG
>OOIL02002380.1:131108-163529 GCA_900332095.2 Cuscuta campestris
TACTGGTAACGGAGACAGGTTATGATGGCTAACGGCGACTCCTATTGGTGGGATTTAATCTTCTCACTCCTATTTTGGGCTTTTATCATTGTTTTACTCCTATTGGGCTCCTTACCCCTCAAAACATTACTTTAAGGATAGGGTTCATCCTTTTTGTAAAATATTGTTGACCGAAAATTAATCCCATTCAAAGTTAATCCAATTCAATGTGAATCGAATTGCCCTCTTGGAGGTTAAAGTAGGCGTACGAAATTACTACTAAAATAAAATGCCACATCAGTTGTGTTTTTGTGATTCTAATGTCCATAAATAAAATATAAAATGTGCATCTTTTCATTTTTTTTGTAAAAGGCTCAAGTCTTTTATATAATGTCCATATATTCAAGTCAAGTAAAAATTAGCCAAAATACGTACAAAGAAGAGTCAGCTCCTCCCATAGCGTGCACTCCCATCTAAGCCGCAAACCTACACTCTACAGCTGGTTTACAGCAGGTCTCTATATTTGGTTTGCCTACAGAGATTACAAAAGGATGGTTTCGAAAAGAATAATGGAGATTGGTCTGGAAACTTTTAGACCGAAATGGTTTTGAGACTAGTTTAATAGTTTTACTTATCATTTGTTTGGAAAAGGGAAAATAAGGGTGAGAAAAAAACAAATGACGAAAAATAAAAGGGTGACCTTGGCAGGGCATTTCGGGTAGTGATGTAAACAACTCAAATACTTTTAATTCGATTCGTGATTTGTATTGGAATATAATGATTTAAATTTGCGTTATTCAAATACAAATTCAAATTCAAATATCATTTTCTATTCGAATATTATTAAACAAATACAAATACAAATAGGAGTATATTCGATTCGGGTGATATTCGAAAATTCGAATATATGTATATAAAAACAACCCATGTTTCAACATCAATATAGTCAAGCAAAATAATATAGTATAAAATGCATGTATTTAAATTAATAAGAATTCAACAATTAACGTAACACCAAAATCTAAAGCGTATTATTTTTAATAATTATATTTTATAAAATATAATTTGTGTGAGGTGAAAATGTATTAATGTTTTTAGATATAGTATAAGAAGTATTGTAAGTTAAATTATTCAAAATCTATATATGTTGGTCAATCATATAAATTATAGATTATGATTATTAAAATATTTGTTTAGGATTCGTTAAGTATTCGAATATTAATCAAATACAAATTCAATTCTTATTTTTAATTCGTCTCATATTCAGATTCGGATTCGGATTCGAAAAAATTAAGCAAATGCAAATTCAAATATCTCGATAATCGCTCTGATTCGTTTCGTTTACACCCCTAAACTCGGGTTGAGATTTATACCCATCACCATCATTCACGGAATATAAATGCATCTACTCTTTATATATAAACATCTACCTTATTAATATTAAAATGTAATATTTTAGATTATTTTTTGTAATCTTAAAGTTACTCCCATCATCTCAAAGTTTCTTTCCCCATTTAACTTTTACCGAATTTAAGGGAATTATTTAGATTTTACCAATGGAGTTCAACTCCTCCGCGTATAAATTTTGTAAATCTAGGAATAATATTAAATAAGAGACAAGAATATTCAATCTCAAGAATTGGAAGAAAAGATCTCCATTTCTTAGCATATCTTAAAAAATTTAGATAAACTTTTTTCAAATAACTAATCTCAATTCTACTTGCACTCGGCCTAGTCCGTTACAAATAAGGCACCGTTCCGTTCAACTTATTTTTTCAACTTTTTTCTTATTCTTATTAAAATCAGATCAGATCCGATCAAACCAGATCAGATCAGATTCAATCAAGAATTATTATTATTATTATTATTATTATTATTATTATTATTATTATTATTATTATTATTATTATTATTATTATTCGGTTTTATTATTATTATTATTATTATTAGCATTAGCATTATCATTATCGTTATTACTCCATACTTTTTAAATTCCATACTTTTTATTTTTTATTTGATAAAATAATATAGTCTTGTCACCTCTAGTTTCGTAGAATTTTTAATGTAGTTTTTAAATATGTAAATTTTATTTTTTAATTTTACACCTACAATCAAATAATTTAATTTTACACCTACAACACAAACGGAAAGATGATTTTGGGACGGAGGGGGAATGCACACACACACACACACTTCGGGGTATAAGTTAGAGTGACGCCAATTGCAGTCAATTGCTCTTCTTTGGCTTCGCCATGGGCGGGTCGATCAGGTCGTGTTTGGGTTCGGTCGGGTTTGACTCAATTCTAGCATGTCATTTTGGATTCATTCAAATTTGGATTCGGTCAATAAACCTTTGTTCAAAATCCAGTATTTTCGAGTCTGGTCTCAGGCGAAAAACAGGTCGGGTCATATTTTGTAAGATATACTCAATCCTAATGGCTTGTAAAGTATTGTTCTAATCGGTAGGCGTTGCGCACTTCAAAAGGGCTTCACAAGGCGTAACATTCGTATTCGATTGGAGACACTTTTCTGATTGACAACTAATTTAAGCATATGACTACCTCAAGTATGAGATGCGGGCGAGAAGAGTAGAGTGGTGTCTGTACAAGTTCCTCCATCCCCAAGTGGCACAGCGCCACCTCATCCTTTTCCAACAAAACCCACTCATCTTCTTCCTCTCTCAAGTCCTCCACCAACTACACCTCCATGTTCCCGAGCCTCACACAATTCAAAAGCAGCGCATCCCATGAAAAGTCATTCGTTTGCGACGTTGAGGGCACCCTCTTAAGAACCAAGTCCCTGTTCCCATTTTTCATGCTCCTGGCGTTTGAAGGCGGAAGCGTGTTGCGTGCCCTCCTTCTCCTCCTCTCCTCCCCGTTCCTCTGGTTCTTGAACCACGAGGCGAAGCTCAGGGTCATGATCTTCGTTACGTTCTGCGGGTTGAAGGTGAAGGATGCGGAGATGGTGGGGAGGGCAGTTTTGCCCAAGTTTTATCTTGAGAACATGAACTGGCATGTGTATGAGGCGTTGGCTTCTTGTGGGAGGAAAGTGGTGTTCACAAGTGCACCTCGGGTGATGGTTGTGTACTTTGTTAAGGAGTATTTGAGTGTTGATGATGTGAAGGGGACAGAGCTGCAAGTGATTGGTGGGTGGTTCAGTGGCTTGGCTTCTGGTTCTGGCCTTCTTGTCAAGCATAGGGCTCTCAAGGATGTGTTTGGTGATGAGAAGCCTCATATTGGGGTTGGCACTTCAAGGTTTCATGACCATCTTTTCCTCTCACTTTGCCAGGTATAGTTCCAAAATTTTCTCATGTTTATATTATTACTACTACCTTCCTTTTTAGTATTTGTGTAGTTTTGATTTTTTCTCGTCAATCATAATCAACATTTGATTTATAGTTAAATAATTTTTTTGTGGTTCATTGATTGATAAGTAGAAATATTTAATTTCGAAACTATTTCATAGAATAAATTTAATAAAAATATTTTTGTATCAATACCTTATACCGAGTATAAATTTTGTTTAATTAATGGTAAATGTTCATCAATTTCCACTGAAAAAAGGAAATAATGGACAAAGATTCAGTAATGGAACTAGTAAATACTCCGTACTAGCATACTACGAGTATATTTGGGGATATTTACCTAAATAGTGATTTTTGCAATGTAGTACCTTATGTTTTTATTTTTCAATGTGGTATCACTGGTCATTGTTCAAGTAAATGTCCATTGCCATTGGACATTGTTCAAACTAAATGTTCACAATCACTGGACATTGTTCCCGCCACTAGAGATTATATATTTAACTCTATTGAGGGAATAAAAAAAATTAAGTACTACATTGGAAAATGACATAAGTTTTAGTACTATTCAGTGCAAATTTCACGTATAATTTGAGGGTTCGAGAATAACTTCAATATTTTAAAAGGATATGTAGCGACAATGTTTAATTTTAATATTTTTTAAAGTTAAAATAAGCTTCAAAAATAAACTAAAACGCTATTAATAGGTGTATCCAAAATAATTTAAGCATAAGACTTTTAAATTCTTTGGTGTAGTGATTTACTCGTGTTGAGTATTTTGCAAAAAACAAATATGCAACTGGATCGTCACGTGTAATGGTGTGTGTAGTGCTTGTTAAAGTTGAACCCTTCTCACGTTTTGTTTATATGCGTAGTACATTTATACTTATGCAAGCAAGACAAGAGAATTTGTAGCTATTCACAAAAAAAATACTCCCTCCGTCCAACAATAAAGTTTCCGTTCACTATTCACAGGGTCAAACTTTATTCACTTTATTGGCCTATTTTTGTGTCTTATTTGATAAAATAATATAGTAATGTCACATTTAGTTTTGTAGATCTTTTCATGTAGTTTTTAAATATGTAATTTTTATTTTTTAATTCCAAACCATTTTTCATATAAAATGATTTGAAAATAATTTCAGTCAAACATCGTAACGCGCAATGAAAACTTTATTTGTGGACGGAGGAAGTATACTCCTTAACTAATAAAATGAAATTTTTTAAGTTTGTCTTGATATGATTTTTTCTAATGTTTTTTTCTTTAAAAATTTTACCAAACATAATTGATTCAATAATTTACATATGAAAATACTGTAATTATTTCAAAAAAAAGGTTAAATTAAAGAGTAACTCCTAGGTGCTCAAAAAAAGAAGAAGAGTAACTCCAATGTGATGAAAATTGATCACTATCTAAAAGAGGTGTCAAACATGACTGGTTTGTTCAAGTTGTTTGTAGCTATTATGCCTATTAATGTGAGAACAACTGTTGGCCTTTGGGTTAAGCTGTGTTTTAACTTTGAATGATTTTTGTTGTGATTAATTTTCAACAAAGAAAAATTAACATAAACAATCAATGTTCGATCCAACAAAAATAATTTCTACATTGCACTTTATACACTAATTTAACAATCAAAGTTGCAGTGTGTCTCACAAGAATGACCCGGAGGCAAACCAAGTTAATTTTCATTAGAAACTGCTTATGCAGAGTGATTTACTTTGTTTTTTTGGCATTGCGAAAAATGATTTAAATAAGTGAAAACAATAATTGAACCACTACATTTTTTTAAAACTAAAAATGAGTATAGCCTTATTATTTAAATATTTGTTAGACATTCACTATTAACGTTTAATGATAACAATAATAATAGAACAAAAATAGAAGATTTTTAAAAAATTATGCACAATGATGTTAAAAAATAGATGGAGAAGTAATAATACACGAATTAACATACGTTTATTAGCTAAAAATATCTTATAACATAATATAAAATATTATTAATTCAATTATAGTTGTCTGGGTCGTTGACCCTCGAGCTGATCGGTTCGACCGATTAGCCTTTGACCCACTCACTCGTTCCGGTCGGCGTCCGCTCTGATTTTCAAAACATTACTTTAAGGATAGGGTTCATCCTTTTTGTAAAATATTGTTGACCGAAAATTAATCCCATTCAAAGTTAATCCAATTCAATGTGAATCGAATTGCCCTCTTGGAGGTTAAAGTAGGCGTACGAAATTACTACTAAAATAAAATGCCACATCAGTTGTGTTTTTGTGATTCTAATGTCCATAAATAAAATATAAAATGTGCATCTTTTCATATTTTTTTTGTAAAAGNGCGTCCGCTCTGATTTTCAAAACATTACTTTAAGGATAGGGTTCATCCTTTTTGTAAAATATTGTTGACCGAAAATTAATCCCATTCAAAGTTAATCCAATTCAATGTGAATCGAATTGCCCTCTTGGAGGTTAAAGTAGGCGTACGAAATTACTACTAAAATAAAATGCCACATCAGTTGTGTTTTTGTGATTCTAATGTCCATAAATAAAATATAAAATGTGCATCTTTTCATATTTTTTTTGTAAAAGGTTCAATTCTTTTATATAATGTCCATATATTCAAGTCAAGTAAAAATTAGCCAAAATACGTACAAAGAAGAGTCAGCTCCTCCCATAGCGTGCACTCCCATCTAAGCCGCAAACCTACACTCTACAGCTGGTTTACAGCAGGTCTCTATATTTGGTTTGCCTACAGAGATTACAAAAGGATGGGTTCGAAAAGAATAATGGAGATTGGTCTGGAAACTTTTAGACCGAAATGGTTTTGAGACTAGTTTAATAGTTTTTACTTATCTTTTGTTTGGAAAAGGGAAAATAAGGGTGAGAAGAAAAAACAAATGACGAAAAATAAAAGGGTGACCTTGGCAGGGCATCCAAGGGTAGACCGGCAGACTAGGGTTGGCCTTAGATTTATACCCATCACCGTTATTCACCGCATATGAATGCATCTACTCTTTATATATAAACATCTACCTTATTAATATAAAAATGTAAAATTTTAGATTAATTTTTTTTATCATAAAATGCTCCCATCATCTCAAAGTTTCTTTCCCCATTTAACTTTTATAGAATTTCAGGGAGTGAAATTCTTATTTTGATTTTACCAATGGAGTGCAATTCCTCCGCGTATAAATTTCGTAAATCTGGAAATAATATTGAATAAGAGACAAGAATATTGAATCTCAGGAATTGGAAGAAAAGATCTCTATTTCTTAGCATATCTTAGAAAATTTAGGCAATTTTTTTTCAAATAACTAATCTCAATTCTACTTGTATTCGGCCTAGTCCGTTATAATTAACTCTCTAGTCCAGACGGGTTCAGCCTATTATCGGCCCATGATTCCCTTATAGAGTCTGGGCCTTAGTGTCATGCTATCTTATTCGGATAAGTATACTAGGATATTTATATCGAGAATTACACTTTTGGCCCAATATACCCATTGCAAGCCCCTTAGTTTCTTGAGTGGGCTTGGTCATCAAGAAATTACAATTGTAAATGGAAATGATCAACTTTCACACCATTGATTTACTTGGATCTCAAACCGGTAGCCCTGCCTCACATACGTCACCCCTGTGAGTGGCTCACTTGATTGCCATAACCCCTGCCCATCCTTAGTAATCAATTGACTTCTCACCTTCTGACTGTATCCCTTCACTAATCAGTGCAAATCTTGCTTTTGCCGGGCTTTTTTGACCATCAATGTCAGCTATAAAAGCTTGACCTTCCCGAGGCGTCTTTTTCTCGACTAATCTTTACTCTTGACTATAAATAGAAAGAGGGGGCCACCATTCTCCTCATCAGCCAAGCAATGAACTTTCACTTCCTTATTTTCCTTCATGTTATCTTTCTTCCACGAGAACCACCCTCCTCTCCGGGGTGAACTTCAAGAGTGGATTCCGCTTTTAAAAAGACCCTACGTACGCATGTTAGTCTTTCAGTTTCATAACTTTTAGGGGACGCTGCAAAATCAAGGCTCGTCTAAGTCTTCCAGTGCACCCTAGTTGCTACATCAGACGATAAAGCATCGATAGTCTCTTGCCTTGGTATCTGATCAGACCTCCTTCTTTGAATGATAGCTTATCCAATGGACATGTGCATGTCGTTGAGTTTCTTTCCACATCAGCAGAGTGGACATGTGCATGGGACAACCACCTTCTGCACGCTGGCGAAATAGGCTTGTACTCGGGATAAATATTTCCCTACTCGTATCTTGGTAGCACCCGCCTTGCAAAATGCAATGAAGATGGTGCATTTCTATCCAAAATGCTTGACTCTTTTGTCCAAGCTATAAAACTTTGCTTCGGTGGCAGGCACCTTGTAACCCATCTATATGGCTACAATTTGGTCCTATCAAAGAACTCAATTGCTTGAGCCCTTGGGCGGGGAGTCACGCTTCGCCACCGTTCATGCGCGAGGGTTCCCAAGAATCATGAGTTGGTTGTTTATATCTCCTTAAGCTGTGTGTCCCATACCACACATATTAGAAAGATATCTACCTCTACGGGCTACATGTATCTTACCAAGTTTTATGTCCCATACCACACATTAGAAAGATATTTGTCTCCGGCCTCACTTTGCTCAGATACCAAATTGTAACACCGTAATCCGTCCAGGTTTGCAGCCCCTTTCGGACTAAAGTATAAACTTGGTAATCGAAAAAATTAAAACATTTCAAACACTTTTATTTATGACAAAAATATTTTTTATAACAGAAACAGTACGGAGTTGTAAATATTGCAGAAGCTTAATAAATCACAATCATAAAACATAAATAACTTATGTCTTTAAATAAAAACCATCACATCCATCCCGACTATCTCACCTCTATCTGTCTCAAGAATCACGTCACATCATTCTTTATATTTACTTGCGTGTAAATAAAATATATTACACGCTCAGTGTTGAAGCTGAGTAATGATATCTAATGCATCGAACATCCATATCAATTGAATCTCAATTCATAATCAAATCATTTGATATCATGCACATAATGTTCAATTCAAACATATTCATGATTTTGAAAATATTCAGTTCACTTCAACATATGTTATTCAACTCAAATATTCAATATTCATTATTTCGATAGTGCTCTTAAATTATTCTTAATCTAAGGCTAATGATAACAACGCTTTTAAACTATTCTTATTCTAAGGCTAGATCATAACAACGCTCTTAAACTATTCTTAGTCTAAGGCCAAATCCATATTTTCATAACCAGACTCTTAAACTATGTTTAGTTTAAGAATATTTCATATTTTTAACCAGACTCTTAAACTGTGGTTAGTTTAAGGCTATTTTATATGAATAACCAGACTCTTAAACTGTGGTTAGTTTAAGGCAATTGATAACCAGACTCTTAAACTGCAGTTAGTTTAAGGCAAATATTTCAAGACCCTTAAACTGGAGTCAGCTTAAGGCGACAATAGAACAAAAACTAATCATCGTCAGGTCGGGGGTATTCCCAAACGAGTTATCCTCCAGTTTGGTCTATGAATCCTATTCGTACGTTTTTATCCAAATCACCGAACATACATATTTATACGCACAAGTCAATTCTAATATGAGGTCTATCCTAGAGGTCTTCTAGATAGCCTTAACAATACACATTATTTCCTTATTCATCAATCTACTCATTTTGAATCATGGTTCATTAATTCATAATAATCATTTAATTAGGATAATCAATCGAACATAGTTAGTCACAATTTATTCTTATGGTTTATTTATTCAATACCATATTTTAGTATTTCATCAGAATAAGATCGTTATCATTATATAGCCATAATCACACGGGTCATCCATTTAATTGTCATAATCAATATTTAATAGAAATTATTATCAACGATGTTTCGTTACAGTTTATCCATTAAAATAATCATTCCATCAGGATATTCATCATGGTTTGATCATAATCAATATTCAATCATAATCATCAAAATATTCATTAACAAATAGCGGTCTAGCGTCGAGTGTTAACACCCTAGCTTATTGTCATGCATCGAACAAGGTTCTTGAATTCGTCAAAACATCATATTTATTTCTAGAAATTATTTTTATATTGATCATAACTGATTGGTATAAAAAATATGATTAAATAGTTCAAAAATCAAGTTTTTGGGTTCTAGACGGTACCCGTTACGGTACCTCGATACCGTATCACGGTACCCCGATTCCGTCCCTAGGCAGGTACCGCCATAGGAGTCATTGTCAACGGTAGCATCTCTACCGTTCCAGCAATAGTTGTGTACCGTTTGAATGGTACCTAGCTACCGTGCCGACGGTAGCGTGTTATCGTGCCTTGTTCACTGTCTTCTTCCTCGGATCCATTTTTGAAAATATCTTTTTTAGTCATCAAACTTCAATTAAACTATATAGAAATGTTTTCCAAGGTTCATAGATCATTTTGGTATCATTAGTTCGTAGTTTTAACAACAATTTCAAGATTTATGATTTTTGGTTCTTCAAACATGTCAAACACAAAACTCAACCAAACAATCGTTTATGAACGTAGAAACGATCTATACGAACATTCTAATCACTAGATATATCTAAGGGCTTACCTCGAGCATAAATGGGGGTTTTGAGAATTTTCGGGCAAAACTTCCGGCGATGATAACTCTCAACTCCAAAGACCTCTCACCAAATTAACAGCATCACTACGTTCTCCTCACTCAGAGCAACAGAATAGAAGGAAGGATTGTGAAGAATGGTGAAGAATTGAAGGAGTTGGGTGCTCCTTATATAGGAATGGTGAGAGGAAGAAGCCAAGTTTATGTTGCTTCTTTTCCCTGTGCAATCGGCTGAGTGGAGTGAGCGGAGCCGTTCAAAGATTTACACGTCTTCCCCTAATTAGGACTAATTTAGTTCCAGCCGGGTTACATTTTTTGGTCCAATTTTTCTCCGAATTAAAATCCGATTGTACCGTTGTGACCAAACAGTCAAACTCTACACAACGATATAATTTTCATTATTTATTGACAAACTTTATAAATCACTAATTTTTTTAATTTTTCTCAGTAATTAATTATTAATTAATTAATTAATTCTAATAGGCCTATTTCTGGGGCGTTACACACCTTCCTTCATTTCCTTCTATGTCGTGGGGATTCTCCAATCACCGCACGCTACACCAATCTGGTTTTTTTGTTTAGACCGAATGTATTACACAAATAGAACGCAAATGTGGCCTTTGTCAATGCTACATTGATAAAATTCTGTTTTTACTGCATAAGGGTTCTGGGAGCCCCTTTTAGTCAAAGAGGTCTCTTTGCCACCTTGTCTTAAAGAAATAGCTAAGGACTGAAGGGGTTTCGGGAGCCTTTTTTTGTCCCGGAGGCCTCCTTGCCGCCTTGCCACGTAGAAATAACTAAGGGGTCAAAGGCTTCCGAGAGAGTTTTTTGTCCTAGGGGCCTCCCTTACTCCCTACCTTGTAGAAATAGCTAAGGGTTCAAGAGCTTTTGAGAGCCTTTCTGGTCTCAGATTCCTCCTTGCGAAGAAATAACTAAGGGGTCAAGGGGTTTCGGGTGCCTCTTTGGTCTCGCAATCCTCCTTGCCTCCCTTCCTTGTAGAAATATCTAAGGGGTCAAAGAGTTCCATGTGGTTTCTTCTTGTCTTGAAGTCCTCCTTGCCTCCTTGTCTTGTAGAAATAGCTAAGGGGTCAAAACCGCCACCCCCTCCCCCCGTCCATGCCACCCCAAGCCCCAATCCGTACAACCCGCCACCCCTTCCCTTCCTACCCAGCCACCCCACGTCAACCCCCAACGCTCCACCCATACCCCCTCACCCCTACCCTACTACGCCCTTCTACACCCACCCTGCATGTCCACCCACACCTCCAAACCCACCCCCTTCCCCTTATCCCCAACCTCACCATTCAGCAAACCTCACCAACCTGCAGTGTGTGCCCCTACCCCTTCCACATACCGTCTACCTCGGGCCAACACCCCTACCCTATGCTGCTAAAATAATTTGATATTATCTTCGAAACAAATTCTTAAATATCAATTCTGAAATTTTAACAACTAAATATACTTCCTTCGTCGAGTAAAACTTTTTTAACATTCTCATCTTACATGTCTCATTAAACATTTCAATTTAGCCTAAGTAGGCACAATTATACTTAGTTTCCGTATGTCTAACCAAATACCCCAACTACCTTCTAGGCCCTACCATTTTAACATTTCTCGAGCCCTAGAAGTTTCAATTATCGACGTTGCACCTTGGTCAAATCTCTACAGCTTCCCCTCCAAAAGTCAAAATAGAAAATGTTTTATGGAACGGAGGAAGTATTTTTTTTTTGAAAAAAATTTCTTCCTACCAAGCGATGAGAAATGCGATACGAAAATAGTTTTTCTTGGAAATTGTTTTTCTCTACAAAATATTTTCCTAGAAAAATATTTTATCAAAAACAAAACACATCTTTTATTTTCAATTCTTTTCTTTTTTCTTTTCAAATTCTTGAACCAAACATATTGTTAGTGTATTGATATTATATATAAATCTTTTTTTGAAAATAAAGACATTGAAGATTTTATTTTAGTTTTTTGTTACTAATCTTGTTATGGAGTACTCTTTGATCATAGCCAAATTTTATGGTGGACCTAAGGTCCACCATGGACCTATATATGAACAAAATAAGCATTTCTTACTACTTAAATAAGCATCTATTTTTTTAATAAATAAATATTTTTTGTGAGAAGGTCAACAAAAATGATATGCACCCAAGGTGCACCATAGAAACATTCTTGATCATAGCTTAGACTATGTGTTATGGGGTGTGAGGAGGAGCTTTACCACCCTCCGTCACGCCCCTCTTCCACAACAGCTATACGTGACCAGGGCCCCTCACGTTGGGACGACCCTTGGGCGTTGCCCCGTGTTTTTTCTTTTTTTTCTAATCCAATCAATCAAAATTTAACACACATTCACACATCATTACATCCCTTCACACTCATCATAATACACATTTTTCATCACTCCACATCATTCATATTTAGATCGAGTAGAGCCCTTCAAGCTTAGGGGGTACTAAGTACTAACAGAGAAGAGCTAAGAGCATTTGCAAACGAGGCGAAGCTCAGGGTCATGATCTTCGTGACGTTCTGTGGGTTGAAGGTGACGGACGCGGAGATGGTGGGGAGGGCAGTTTTGCCCAAGTTTTATCTTGAGAACATGAATGGGCATGTGTATGAGGTGTTGGCTTCTTGTGGGAGGAAAGTGGTGTTCACAAGTGCACCTAGGGTGATGGTTGATTACTTTGTTAGGGAGTATTTGAGTGTTGATGGTGTGAAGGGGACATAGCTGCAAGTGATTGGTGGCTGGTTTAGTGGCTTGCTGGTTTAATTTCTGGTTTTGGCCTTCTTGTCAAGCATAGGGCTCTAAAGCATGTGTTTGGTGATGAGAAGCCTCATATTGGACTTGGCACCTCAACGTTTCATGACCATCTTTTCTTTGCCCTTTGTCAGGTATAGTACCACCATTTTCTCATAATACCTCCCTCTTCCGGCCAAAATCTCTTTTTTATTTTTTTGGTTCAAACAATAACATTTTTTTAACCTGAAATTGTGAAAAAATATATAATTATTTTTTATATAAGTTAAATATATTTGAAGATATATTTTTTCGTATATCAAATTTTTATCATTTATTTTATCGAATAATGTTTAATTTGTGGATAGACAGTGTCATTGTTTGATAAAAAAATTAAAACAGAGGATTTTTTGAGATGTAGGTAGTATTTATTTTATTACTCCTTACTGCATTTGTCCTTAAGTGTTTGTCTAGTTTTAATTTTTTATTTAATAAGAATTGACCTTGGCATATAGGTAAATTAAAATTACAAGGTATATGGATTTGATAAATCAATATTTAATTTTGAAAATATTTTATAAAAATAAATTTTTAAAAGTATTCTTGTATTAATATCTAAATTAAATTTTATTTAATTAATAGTTAATGTTTATCAATTTTGACTGAATAAACTAAAACTGGACGTATAATTAGAAAGGGGGCTGGTAAATACTACTCCCTCCCACCCAAATTGTTTGGGACATTTTGAAGAACGTGCAAAATATCATATTTTTTAAGATTAAAGAATAAAAAAATTATACCATTCAAATGTACATTAAAAGTTTTACAAGACTAGATACGACAATAATATTTTATTTTATCAAGTGGTCAACCAAAATGAATAAACAAACAAAAATTATCGAGAGACCGAAATGGTATGTGTAACTTTCTATTTGGGAGGGAGCGAGTAGCATATTTTTGAGCTTTTGGCAATATTAAATACGGAGTACTAGACTATTCAATTCCAAAATTGGTGCGGTTGGGTTGCCAAAAAGGCAAGTTTCAATTGAAATGCAGCTCAAAATGAAACAAAGAAACCAACCATATAGTAAATTAGTCAAGCCTCTGCAAGGGTCAAGCCCACCAAAGGTAGGACATTATTAGACAACCTAGAAGAAGAAAGAAGTAAAAGTGAAGGGGATGAAAAAGCATTAATTGGATGCGTTTTACTTGGTGGGCCAATATTTTGTGATTTATCTCATGNTTCCATGTTGATGATTACATTTATCCACATGCCATGCATCACATTATTTGGAGTTTACTAGAAGCTCCATAACTATATATATGGGGCTGGCCGCCCTTCCATGTTGGTTTGCAATTGGGTGCCTCGCTTGTGAATTTGCAGCCATCAGAATTTTTTAATGAGATATATATGCCTCATTTTTTTTTAAAGATACGCAGTGCCATGATTTCTTTCTCCCTCTAATTTGGCTTTTTTTGGGGTCTTAGGGTGCCTACTATATGTGGTCTGCATGTTCATTTTATGGACTTTAGTATATAGAATGATCATATCTATTGAGTCTTGTAAAAAGACTATCTAATTTTGGGCAATAAAAATATGCAAGAAGGTTACATTTAGTATTTGGACATTAGATCATCTTTAGTAAAAGAAGAGCTCATGATTCAAATATTTTGGATCTTAAATGTTCTGAGATCAGTAAAACTCCATAAGCAATTCAGTCATATTTTACTCTAATGGTAAATATAAGCAACTCACAACTTATTACTATATCATTAAAAATAATTTTTCTTTACTAAATTTTATTTTATTTTATTGGTTGTTATTTAAAAATATGCTTTTATATCTCAAGATGTTATTGTTTACCGAAGCAACTTTGCATGCCACATAGATTAACTCTATTTGGAGTTTTCCATAAGATGCAACTAGCTTTTCAACCCGTGCCACGCACGGGATCGAAATTCTTTTTGTCGATTTTTTATTTTTTTTCATTGTGATATTTTTTTGGAATCAAGTAAATATATTTCTCTCACACGGTTTTTAATACTATAGGCAAAAGTGCAAAAATAAAGTAAATAATATTTGAGGAATTGAATGTGTACTCTACAAAGTTTGTTTAATTCTAAATTTTCTGAAAGACTTCAGAGTATACAACATTTTTTGGGTATGATTGAAAGGGTTTCATTATCATTTCGAACCAGTATTTTTAATCATGTATTTGTCCTCACTGGTGAAACTACAATTTAAAACTGGCCATCAACTTCGTTAAAAATAATCCAACAAAAACAGCATTTGACCATGACCTTTGCTGATAGTCATAGAAAAACATAAGACAATAGAGACTCGTCTATTCTGGAACTTTAGGGGTAGTCCTGGATGAGACGGTACCAAATTCATCCGGGATATGTAAACTTTTTACCCAACTCAATTTTACGAATCACAATAGCACCGATAACGTTCTTTCGCAGTTCTTCAACGTACTCGGTACCTCCTTTTTAAAACTATTTTGTCGGATAAGATTCTCAAAAATTTAATTTCATTCAAAAACTCAACTGTTATTAAATCGTCATCAGCACTTACATTTGTATTTGTCTGGCATTGCATAATCAACTCAAGTACTCTATTTCATCTTTTGGGATGAGGATACGACAAATATATGACCATTCTACAACCTTGAGCGTGTGTGCCGATAACCATCTTTCGTTACATTGTTCTTACATTGGTGCTATCGAAGCAGAGAAGTAATAAATTTTTGTAGTAGACGGCTCGATTAATAAATAACCAAAATTATTACTTTTTGTAAACTCAAATTGCTAGTGATTTTTTTCAAGAGTATAGAAGTATGTAAAAATTAATAATAAGCTCAAAGATGTTAATTTTTTGCTTTTAATATAAATAAGGCATGTGTTATATAAAAAAAGCATTAGGGACCATATATAAATTTTTTACATAATATTAAACATTTTTATACCCTTTATCCATCAATAACTTTTATTATAGTTTTCAAATTCTATATATTTTTCTATAAATAAATTGTGTACCGTTTAAGAATATAACCATTACTTTTTATCTAAAAATTTAACAATTAGTATTCAAGAATATTATTTGATCATAATTAAATTTATATCAATTAATATTATACCATAAATATTTTGATTATGAACATCAATCAATACTTAACTTATTACACATAAATATTACCTTACCAACTCTTTACCGTTTTAGAAATTTTTTATTGGAAACTAATAATTTTTGTGTTACAAAAATGAAAAGTTTTGCAAAGCTATTAATGAAACTTTAATATGGGTAATACTAATTCGAAAAAGGAGCATAATTTTTATTAGACTTAGAATATTTTTTATTGTACACAAAATATCAGTAATGCTCTATTAAATAAACATGCCAATAAAAATCTTTTTCTTTTCATATATTTGATTCTCTTTTTTCGAAATCAAAAACTAATGCTTTAAATAATAGTTTATAATAATAATAATAATAATAATAATAATAATAATACTAACATTAAACGTAGCTCAAATCCCTAATTTACATTTTTAACTAAGGTTGTGAATATGAAGTTCCAAACCCAAACTTACATTTTTATTTTTCAAAATTATTAATAAAATAAATTTTATTTTTTTTGTTCTCATTTTTTAAGAAAAAGTATTAGAGCATAATTTTTTTAAAATTTCAAACACACATTTTTAAATTTTTACATCACTTTAATCAGCTTTTTTTTATTTTTAGCGTATTAAAATTTTGATTGAGTTTTATTTTTGAATTCTAATATGCATAAGGCATGTGTTATAAAAAAAATACATTTTACCGATTTATAATTTATTTGCCTTTTAATATACGTAGTATACATTTTCAATTTATTTAAAAATCAATTTTATATTATTTTACTTTTTAATAAAATGGTATTTAAATACTACCTCCGTCCCAAAAAGTCTTTCCTGTTTACTATTACGGTCTCTCGATAACTCTTGTTTGTTTGCGTGTTTTCATTGATCATTTGATAAAATAAAATATTCTTGTCACCTCTTATTTTGTATAGTTTTCGATGTAGTTTTTAAATATAATTTTTTCATGTGTTATTTCTTTACCGATTTTCAAATAAAATCATTTTAAAATTCACGGGATTTTGCACGTTAATCAAAGTAGGAAACTCTTTTTGGGACGGATGGAGTATCATTTACTTATCCCTTTCAAATAATTTTTAGCTATATATGTAGCTTAATAATTTTTTATTATCATTTAATTTATCCCTTTCAAATTAATTTATCCCTTCCAAATTAAGTTATCCCTTTCAAATTAATTATCCCTTTCGAATTGAATGTAATTCCCTTTTTTTGAGTATGTATTCCAAATCACCTTCCATCTCATCATTAGTTGCCTAAGAAAATGACACGTCAGCTCCGCCACATGTCGCGCTACAATTCCATCAAATGTCACATTCATGCAGCTTGGAGTGTGCTTTATATATATAAAGGATTGCTTATTAAAGATATCCAACTTCTCCTTTGACTTGAATTAGTTGAATGGTAGGAAGACGGTTTACCAAGATGGGATATGCTAGGGGTACACCAAAAGTGTACCCCAAATGTACACTACCCCTCTCTTTACCATTCATTTTATTTTGTTTTTAATTTTAATTTTTTTTGAATTTTTCTTGCTTTTTTGTGTGGTGATGGAGGGGGTGGGGGATGTTTGGGTACACTTTTGGTGTACCTCTAGCATTTTCCTTACCAAGATTTATGAATAAAATTAGAGTAATGTTAGGGGTACACCAAAAGGTGTACCCCAAATGTACACCACCCTCTTTTCTTCCACACATTTTTATTTGATTTTTATTTACTTAATTTTTTTGAATTTTTTTTGCCTTTTTTGAGGTACACCTTTGGTATACCCCTAGCATTTTTCATAAAATTATCTAGGTTTGAGTTTGAGTGGAGGCATTGACTCAAAAAAAAACTAAAAATATCAAACGGCTTACGGACTCATTTTCAAGGTTATCTTGAAATAGTAAACGAGTGCTAGGGTGCTACAATTTTCGGTGTTTGAATTCTTTTAGTAAAAAAATCAGAGCAATGATCTCTATCCTAACTGTCTAACATTTGGAGTGCTATATTTAAAATATAAGGGTTGACTATCATTAATTTTCCATATGCTCCTACTTTTACATAACCAAGTTCCATTTTTTTTGTCCATTCCAAAAAAGTAGTTTAAATTTTCATTTTTGGAAAATCATTTTTAACTCTTAAAATTTCTCTTTTTACAATCACAACATTTCACTTTTTTTAACATTTGTGTCAATTCAAAAATGAAACCTTTGTAAGTGATGAAGGAGTTACTATTAGAACTCTACACGTTTGGAGTACCCCGTTGGATAAAATAGCTCCCAGGATGGTCTTAATGAGTTCAACTACATTCAGGACCTCAAATTAAATATGGAGAACTATAAATTTAGTTCAAAAAAAAAACAAAAACTAATTCATGTCATTATTTATAATTTTAAGAACAAATTTGATAAAATAAAACATCTTCCTGACTTTTTGTTTTATAAATTTTTTTGAACTCCGTAGTAGTTTTTGAATATTTATTTTAAAATTTTGCATTAGTTTTCATACCAATTGAAGAAAAAAAATATAAAACTAGGATAAATTTGAAGGAAGAAATATCTTCACCAGTTTTCATATTTTCAGTGTTTATTGTGAAATGTCAACACATATGGTCAAATTAGGAGTGTTTTACGATGTCACTCTCCTTATTTATGAGATAAATCATAATACTCCGTCCATTCCTTGAGAAACTCTTCTGTTTTGATTCTTTTTTATCAAACCTTGATACTGTTTGATCAAAAATTAAATATAATTTAAATTAATAAATATTATAAGAATTTGAAATATTAAAATTATATTTTAAGATAAACCTAATTATGTTAAATTTACATTATAATTAAACATATTTTTTTAAATAATTTATAGTAAAAAAGAGTTACAATTTGACCAAAAAAAATTAAAATAGTGAGATTTTTCTGAGACGGAAGTTGTATGTCTTCTTTTAGTACTTAAAATATATACCGAGTACTCCATAAATCTTAATATTACATGGATAATTTTCTTATATTGAATTAAAAATAATTTCAATGAAACAATGAGGTCATCAGTCATAAATCAGAAAAAATATGGAGGGAGTATTTGGTGAAGAGTAATTTATCTAAATAGGACTAAAACATAACGACTTTTTCAATATAAGACCATATGTTTTTATTTCCGAATGTAGGAACATTGGTCATTATCTATTAGTCATTATTCTAGTATATGTCCACCAGCATTGGACATTATTTATCTCATTAGACATTAATAAGTCTTATTTAGGGAATAAAAAAGTTGAAGTCTTATTTTGGAAAATGACTTATGTTTTAGTCTTATTTAATACAAATTTCACTTGATGAATTGATGCATGATGAGTTGCGTTGGTGACCAGCTTAAGTAATGGACCTAATAAATAAATAAAAAAGAGAGGGTAAGGAGTGAGGAGCAATGAATGAAGGATCATGCTACAATTACACCAAAAAATGTACACCATTTGTACACCACAGTTATGCACAAACATTTTGATGGTTTACACCGAAACAAGTGTTGGTGCGTTAACAAAAATTTACACGAACACAAAATGTTAGTGCATTAACAAAAATTAGTTTTACACCAACACAAAATATTAGTGCAAACCTGCGAGATATAAATTGAGGTATAAATATTGGGTACAGATAGCTTAATACATAAGGAATGATGTTGGCCGAAGGTGATGAGTGGCATAGCCCCCGGCCCATCAAAAATAAAAATATAGGGGGGAGGGAGTGGTACATTATAATTTAATTCCTCGGCACACGCTGGTAAATCTGGGCCATCCATTTGCCCAATCCAGCTGAACCCTTGGTGACCGATGACCCTACAAAGGGACGTTACAGTTCGAAATGGCCACAACAAATCAATTCATTATCATAAGATTTCAGCACAACATATCAAACTCATAATTACACCCACAACTACTCCATTTAAGGGAAGTTTCTAACATCATTTGGTGCATGTCTCCAACAATATAATACTGCAACCCACATATAACAAAAACAGATCCCTTCAAAAACTCAAATGAGAAAGAGGGAGGCGAAAACCATGGTCTTCCCAATGGTGATCCTCAGGCTAGCAGAATGGCTTCTGTACAAGCTCCTCCTGATCCACAAGTGGCACAACGCCGCCACTGCATCCTATTCCAACAAAACCCAATCCTCTCCTTCCTCCTTCAAGTCCTCTTCCAACCACTCCTCCACACACCCAAGCCTCGCAAAATTCAATAGCAGCGAATCCCAAGAAAAGTCGTTCGTGTGCGAGGTTGAGGCCACCCTCTTGAGAACCAAGTCCGTGTTCCCATTCTTCATGCTCGTGGCGTTCGAAGGCGGGAGCGTGTTGCGTGCCCTCCTTCTCCTCCTCTCCTCCCCGTTCCTTTGGTTCTTGAACCACGAGGCGAAGCTCAGGGTCATGATCTTCGTGACGTTTTGCGGGTTGAAGGTGAAGGATGCGGAGATGGTGGGGAGGGCAGTTTTGCCCAAGTTTTATCTTGAGAACATGAATGGGCATGTGTATGAGGTGTTGGCTTCTTGTGGGAGGAAAGTGGTGTTCACAAGTGCACCTAGGGTGATGGTTGATTACTTTGTTAGGGAGTATTTGAGTGTTGATGATGTGAAGGGGACAGAGCTGCAAGTGATTGGTGGGTGGTTTAGTGGCTTGCTAGTTTCTGGTTCTGGCCTTCTTGTCAAGCATAGGGCTCTCAAGCATGTGTTTGGTGATGAGAAGCCTCATATTGGGGTTGGCACCTCAAGGTTTCATGACCATCTTTTCCTCTCACTTTGTCAGGTATCGTACCACCATTTTTCTCATATTGTGAAAAATATATATATTTAATTTTGATATAAGTTAAATATCATTGGGTTAATGTTAAGATATATTTTTGATATACTATTAATTTTTTTATAAAATACATTTATTCAAATAATCTTTAATTTGTAGATAAAGAGGGCCATTATTTTGTTTGATAAGAACAAGTTAAAATAGAAAGGATTTTTTGAGATGTAGGTAGTATTTATTTTATTACTCCCTACTGTATTTGTCCTTAAGTGCTTGTCTAGTTTTAATTTTTTTAGTTTAAAAAAAATTGACCTTGGCATATAGGTAAATAAAAATTACAAGGTATATTGATTTGGTAAATCAATATTTAATTCTGAAAATATTTTATAAAAATATATTTAAAAAAAATATTCTTGTATTAATATCTAAAATAAATTTTATTTAATTAATAGTTAATGTTTATCAATTTTGACTGAAAAAACAAAAAATGAAGGTATAATTAGAAAGGGGGCTGGTAAATACTACTCCCTCCGTCCCAAATTGTTTGGGACATGAATGTGCAAAATATATAAAAAGTTTTACAAAACTAGATGCGACGATAATATTTTATTTTCTGAAGTGGTCAAACAAAATGAATAAACAAAGAAAAATTATTCAGACACCGAAATAGTAAGTGTAACTTTTTATTTGGAACGGAGAGTAGCATATTTTTGAGCTTTTGGCAATACTAAATACGGAGTACTGGACTATTCAATTCCAAAATTGGTGCGGTTGGGTTGCCAAAAAGGCAAGTTTCAATTGAAATGCAGCTCAAAATGAAACAAAGAAACCAACCATATAGTAAATTAGTCAAGCCTCTGCAAGGGTCAAGCCCACCAAAGGTAGGACATTATTAGACAACCTAGAAGAAGAAAGAAGTAAAAGTGAAGGGGATGAAAAAGCATTAATTGGATGCGTTTTACTTGGTGGGCCAATATTTTGTGATTTATCTCATGTTTTTTTTTCTTCTTTCAAAACAGAAACAAAATAAAGTTTTCTATGATACATAACTGTTTTGGCGTTTTCCATGTTGATGATTACATTTATCCACATGCCATGCATCACATTATTTGGAGTTTACTAGAAGCTCCATAACTATATATATGGGGCTGGCCGCCCTTCCATGTTGGTTTGCAATTGGGTGCCTCGCTTGTGAATTTGCAGCCATCAGAATTTTTTAATGAGATATATATGCCTCATTTTTTTTTAAAGATACGCAGTGCCATGATTTCTTTCTCCCTCTAATTTGGCTTTTTTTGGGGTCTTAGGGTGCCCACTATATGTGGTCTGCATGTTCATTTTATGGACTTTAGTATATAGAATGATCATATCTATTGAGTTTTGTAAAAAGACTATCTAATTTTGGGCAATAAAAATATGTAAGAAGGTATTTGGACATTAGATCATCTTTAGTAAAAGAAGAGCTCATGATTCAAATATTTTGGATCTTAAATGTTCTCAGATCACTAAAACTCCATAAGCAATTCAGTCATATTTTACTCTAATGGTAAATATAAGCAACTCAATCATTAAAACTAATACTCCCTTTGTCCCAAAAAGTATGACACGTTTCGAAAAAACTGCGTCCCATAAAGTCCGTTACGTTTCTATTAAAAAACCACTTTTACCCCTTACTTTTTCATACCCTACCTATCACATCATACCTTTTTTCTAATAATTTACCCATCACATCTTACTTTTACCCATCACATCAAGAGTATTTTTGGAAAGTCAACACCAACATATCTCTCCCTTAATTTCCCAAAAAGTTAATATGTACCAATCTTTTTGGGACGGAGGTAGTATTTCTTTACTAAATTTTAGTGGTTGTTATTTAAAAATATGTTTTCAAATCTCAAGAATTAGTGGTTTACCGAAGCAACTTTGCATGCCACCTAGATTAACTGTACGAGGAATTTACGTAAATAGCACTAAAAAATAATGACTTTCCTTAACTAGCACAACATGAGTTTTTTTTCCAAATGTAGGACTTTTGGTCATTATCCATTAGTCATTATTCAAGTAAATTTTTGTCATTACTGGTTATTATGGACATTATTAAGTGCTATTTAAAGAATAAAATAATTTAAGTACTATTTAGAGAAATGACTTAAGTTTTAGTGCTATTTAGTGCAAATATTTGGAGTTTTCCATAAGATGCAATTGGTTATTAAAGATATCCAACTTTTCCTTTGACTTGAATTAGTTGAATGGTGGGATGACCATTTACCAAGATTTATAAAAAAAAAATCATCTAGTTTGTGATTGAGTGGAGGCATTGAATAAAAAAAACTAAAAATATCAAACGACTTACCGTTACGGACTCGTTTTCAAGGTTATCTTGAACTAGTAAACAAGTGCTAGGGTGCTACAATTTTCGGTGTTTGATTTTTTTTTAGTAAAAGAGTCAGAGCAGTTATCTTCATCCTAACTGTCTAACATTTGGAGCGCTATATTTAAAATTTAAGTGTTGACTATCATTAATTTTCCATATACTCAATGGAGTACCCCGTTGGATGAAATAGCTCCAAGGATGGTCTTAATGAGTTCAACTACATCAAATTAAATTTGGAGTACTATAAATTTAGTTCCTCAGTTCAAATAAAAACAAACATTAATTCATGTTCATTATTTATAATTTTAAGAACAAATTTGAGAAAATAAAACATGTTCCCGGCTTTTTGTTTTGTAAACTTTTTTTAACTCCGTAGCAGTTTTCGAATTTTGATTTTAACATTTTGCATTAGTTTTCATACCAATTGAAGAAAAAAAACACGGAGTATAAAACTAGGATAAATTTGAAGGAAATATCTTCACCAGTTTTCACATTTTCAGTGTTTATTGTAAAATGTCAACACATATGGTCAAATTAGGAGTGTTTTACGATGTCGCTCTCCTTATTTATGAGATAAATCATAATACTCCCTCCATTCCTTGAGAAACTCTTCTGTTTTGATTCTTTTTGTCAAACCTTGATACTATTTGATTAAAAATTTAATTTAATAAATATTATAAGAATTTGATATATCAAAATTATATTTTAAGATAAATCTAATTATGTTAAATTTACATTATAATTAAACATTTTTTCAAAATAATTTATAGTTACAGTTTGACCAAAGTTGTATGTCTTCTTATAGTACTTAAAAATATATACCGAGTACTCTACAAATCTTAATATTACATGGATAATTTTCTTATATTGACTTAAAAATATTTCAATGAAACAATAAATTCAATATGGGGAGAGTATATGACGAATTGATGGATGATGAGTTGCGTTGGTGACCAGCTTAAGTAATGGACCTAATAAATAAATAAAAAAGAGAGGGTAAGGAGTGAGGAGCAATGAATGAATGATGTTGGCCGAAGGTGATGAGTGGCATAGCCCCCGGGCCATCAAAATAAAAATATAGGGAGAGGGGTACATTATAATTTAATTCCTCGGCACACGCTGGCAAATCTGGGCCATCCATTTGCCCAATCCAGCTGAACCCTTGGTGCCCTATGACCCTACAAAGGGACGTTACAGTTCGAAATGGCCACACCAAATCAATTCATTATCATAAGATTTCAGGACCAAGTGTCACCACACATGGGTGCTACCATGGGTGCACTCATGCTTCACACAGACAAACACAGATGATAATTGTTTGTGTCGCACAGACAATTATCGTCTGTGTTTGTCTGTGCGAAGAATGAGTGCACCCATGATAGCACGCATGTGGTGGCACCCTAACATTTTCCAAGATTTCAGCACAACATATCAAACTTATAATTACACCCACACCTACTCCATTTAAGGGAAGTTTCTAACATCATTTGGTGCATGTCTCCAACAATATAGTAATTCTTTTGTACCCTACTACTTAAGGAACCATGTGTAAAATCTTACTCCCTCCGTCCCATAAAACATTTCCTGTTTCAAAAAAGGCGTACACTTAAAATGAGTAATTTTTGTGTTATTTTATAATTTTTCCCTTACTTTATTAAAAAGTAGGATGAGATGCGTAGAATAGATTAGTCATAATTAAAAAATAACACTAAAATTACTCATTTTAAAGGCATGACATTTTTTAAACAGGAAATGTTTTATGGGACGGAGGGAGTATAACTTTTAGAATGATTTTATTTATAAATTTTTATGCAAATAAAACATAATTTTAAATATTTAAAAGTTACATGTATAAAAAGATCTTACAAAACAAGAGTTTACAGAAATATTTTATTTTATCTATTGATTAATAAAAAAAATAAAAATAAACAAAATTTATTGGAAGGGTGTAACATTAAATTTTCTATTTGAAAGGAATATTACATTTTATTGTTGTGCACCGCATAAGGGTACAAAAATGAGTTTGGTCTTGTGAATTTTAGTTTGGACAACTGTAAATTGAAAACTAAATTGGCCACGGGGTGGGTGGTTGAGGGAGGACAATGGGTGTAATTTGCGTAGGGTGTGAAATAGAATACATGATTGTCCCTAGTACTAGAGGTTGGTGTTTTTCGGATGGTTTTTGTACTCCCAAATTTGATAAAAAAATTGAGCTTTACCACGTTAAATCCTGTGTCTTTTGAAATTCTTTTATTTAAAATGATTATATCAATAAAGATATACTTTGTCCGTTACAATTTAATTATAATTTATTATTCTCTTTTCTCTCGATAACTTATGACTATCGTATGTTTTTATTGATTATTTGAAAACATAAAATACTATCACTACTTTTTATGTAGAAATTCTGGTATAATTTTTTAGTATATATTTTTTTTATTTATTGGTATACCAATTTGTATATAAAATTATTTCAAAAGATGAGAAACTTTGCCTCGTAAATCTAAGTTTGGGATACAGGATACAAATTACAAAACTACGTGAAAAGTTCTATAAAAAAAGATGTGACAAATCTATTTTATTTTATAAAATAATCAATGAGAACACAGAAATACACAAAAATTATCAATAAGTGAGAGAAAAAAAGATTGTAATCATAATTGGGACGGAGGGAGTATATCTTTTCTTACACTATGATATGCTTGATTGAAATTATTTTTAAATAAATTTAATTAATAGGACGATTATTTGCTTGTTTTAAAAAATAAAAATATTCAATGCCTTTACTCTTACATTATCATTTTGGAAAATGCCACCCCCTCCATTATCACAAAAATGGCAAAAATTTAAAAAAAAATTAAATAAATAAAAAGTAGATAAAAATGAATGGTGGAGAAGGGGGTGGGGGACAAATGGGGTACACATTTGGTGTACCTCTAGCATGGCTCTATCATTTTTTACATCTCTTCGATATACTGTACCGCAAAGGACAAATGTTGAAAATTAATCAGTTTTTCTTAGCCTATGCCTTGTTCTTTAGCGTTGGAATTTTAGAGTTAGGATGTTAGAAGAAACTGAAAGAAATTAGAAACAATACAAATAAGTTAAAAAGTATTAGAAGAATTAAAGTGTTAAAAAATCACTTAATTAAATAATTATCCAAATAAATATGTAAGAAAACTATAACTTTGGATAAAAAAGAATTTATCTTAGTTCATGTTTGAGGTCATATATGTTTTATAAGTTTTGATATATAATATTATTTTATACATATTCATAATATATAAATACCTTTTTAAGTTGTTATTGGAAAAAACTGGAAGGACTTAAAAAAATTAGAAGAAGTTGAAAAAACTTAAAAAAAAAGAGAAAAAGTTCGAACTTAATTTCTCCAACTAAAACAACAAGGCCTAAAACACATGTGCTCTCTTTGTCTCAATTTAAGTTGTCAGTTTATTATTCACATGATCAAATTTTGATCATTTTTTTATTCATTTGGTAAAAGAATATATAATCATGTAAACTTTTGATGTAGATTTTAAATAGATAAATTTTATTTTTTATTCTACCCCAATTTTTATAAAAATTTATTTAAAAATAACTTTAGTCAAATATTATAAAGAACAACATACAACTTAAACAAAGACGAGGGAGTTGAAGTCAAAATGAGAAGAATGACGTGAAATATGAGTATTTATTTTTATTAAAACTAAAGGAGCCAAGTTATTTCTAGAAATACTTAAGAGTGGTATATTCGGCACAAGTAATTAATGAAAACGTCTAAAAAGTTGTGAAGTTCAATTTGCTATGCTTGTTCACCTACTTTTGAATTGAGGGGCGTGTCTTGCAAGTTGCAAGTGAAGAGAAAAAAATTATCACCAAATTGGAAATTCATAGCTACACTTTTGTAGTAAGAACATGTCTGGAAATATGTAACAAATTTGAAAACACACCTATAATTGAATCAGGAGGACTGCTGCAATATAATCCAAACAGTCTAATTTGGCACATTAATCTTTCCTACAATGTACTCCGTATATACATCATTCCAAGTCTACAATACTAATGTGTAACATTTTGTTAATCTGGATCGATCAGGAAGCCTACATGGTCAATAGCAGAGAAGATGGCAACAAGATGAACTCTCCATCAAGCTCAGTCATGCCAAGAGAAAAGTACCCAAAGCCCCTCGTGTTCCACGACGGAAGGCTAGCATTCCTGCCCACACCCCTAGCAACCTTAGCCATGTTCATCTGGCTTCCCTTTGGCATACCCTTGTCCATCTTCCGAATGTGCTTCGGACACTTCTTACCCTACGGCGCCGCCATGCTCTTCGCCAGCCTAACCGGTATCCAGATCAGGCTCATAGGTTCAGACCCACCAAGGTCACAGAATGGGAAAGGTGTCCTCTATGTCTGCACCCACAGGACCCTCCTAGACCCGGTCTTCCTCAGCACTGTCCTAAAGAAGCCCTTGACTGCCGTCACCTACAGCCTCAGCAGAGTGTCCGAGCTCATTGCCCCAATCAGGACAGTGAGACTGACGAGGGACAAAGCCAAAGACGCCCGGACAATGCAGAGGCTACTCAGCCGTGGTGACCTGGTGGTCTGTCCTGAGGGGACCACGTGCCGGGAGCCGTACCTGTTAAGATTCAGCGCGCTGTTCGCCGAGCTGGCAGACGAGATCGTGCCTGTCGCGGTGAACACGAGCGTCGACATGTTCTACGGGACCACAGCGGGAGGGCTCAAGTGTTTGGACCCGTTCTTCTTCTTGATGAACCCCAGGCCGTGTTACACGGTCCATGTCCTGGAGAAGGTGCCGAAAGAGCTGACCTGTGCGGCGGGGAGATCTAGCATTGAAGTGGCCAATCACATACAGAAGCAATTGGCTGAAGCATTGGGGTTCGAGCCCACCTCTCTTACCAGAAGAGACAAGTATTTGATTCTCGCGGGGAATGAAGGAATTGTCCAAAATCATTAGCTGATCAGTTGTAGTGGGTGCAACTCCATCTTTTCTAAATATTTTCATGCCCCCTTCCTTAGCTTCCTTCCGCTCCATCGAATGAATTTGATCTTTAGTGTAAGCTAGGTTCTTACTTCTTACCTCTGTGTGCGAGCTCATATAATTTTATGCTCCGGGTATCTAATATTATGATGCAATTATATACTCCGTACAAAACTAAAAACATTAAAGAATTTTGCCCTTAAAAGAGGAAAAATCGAAAAGGAGAAAGCTCGGGGAAGAGGAGGATCTCGCAATCTTAGCTTCTTTTGGGAGGAGAGCTACACCAGACAGTCTGACACGCCTGTCAGCCCGTCGCGGGCTGTTGCTTATTTTCTAAAACCTTCATCGCCATTGTCGGTAGGCGAGCAAGCAGGCGGGCACGCGCTAGCCCGCTGGTACTCATATTCACCTAACTCCCCGTTTTGCTATCATGCAACCTGCCTACTACACCGGCATTGACCATCGACGCTGGTCTATATGAAATTGCGTTTTGAACACTTTTTTCGTCTGCATCGACTTCTAATTCTGCATCTTTTGTGAGATATGATTATTTTTCTATTAAATATTAACACTTCTTATTTCCATTGTTGGCCCAGTTCTTAGTTGTTAATTCAAACACATTCATTTTTTGACCCATTTATCAAAACACATTATTTGATGAAAAAGATAAAAAAATGGATGTATTTGATAATTAAAATAGTGCAAGAATGTATTAAATATGAGTAAAAAGATAAGTAGGAAACAGACGTATCAAGCTCCTCACACTTAAATGTTGCTTGCCTTCAAGCAATTCATCATCTACTAACACCAGTATGAAAATAATTGTTTGATCAAATTCTAAAATCATACTTCCTTGCAATAGTCAATGAATATTACTAGTATTATTTACTCCACACTTTCCTTGGTTTTCTAACAATTAAAAATATTGTCACTCTTTCCAAAAAGTTAACAATGAATCCTTATTTAAAAGAATGCATTAGTATCTTTCGCTTCCAGAATCCCTTAAGGTCAGCAACTAATAATTATTTGTCTTTTGGTCTACTTATCTTTATTATTCATTTTTCATAGTGCCCATGAGTCATCCCATAATGCCCTCTTTTTAATTATGATTATTTTGTTAATACCTTTTTTAAATTTTTATTATATTTTCTTTTCTTTTCAAATACATTAGAAGGGCAGAGCTCAAAGGAGATGGAATACTCAATTCAACACTTAAGAGCAAGCGATTAGCATAACTGCTTGAGTTGTGGGTTTATCCCATTATTTTTCCATACTTGCTCCCTCGCCATATGTGATTCACAAGAGAAGAAGAGTTCCTTTTGGAGATAGGATTCCCAATTCGTCACTAAAGCGCAACCCTTAGAGTTAGTTTTTTTAATTAGAAAGTGACCAAAAGACTTACAATCATTAATTAATTAAAACCTTAACTTACTCAACCAAAACCCAACTCATGCAAAAACTTCAAAATAAAAGTTCATTTTTGAGATTTTGAAAAGAGTGAGTAATTATTTATATTGTTAAAAAATAAAATAAAATGCGAGTAAAATAAATACTAATAATGTTAATTGATTATTGATCAAGAAAGCAAAAATCTAGAATTTTATCATACCTCATTTCAAACTCTACCTCCTCACACTTAAGATGGATCTTGCACTCGAGGTCCAAATGTGGGATACGAGTAGAAAACAAGATTTCTATGATCATAAAAAGATAAGAGTTTGGGCCAAGATTAAAAATAAAGAGTGATTGTCAATAGAAAATAATTTTGTGCATTAAAAACTTTATTTTACGTGGGCGAAGAGACTGGCGTGGCTTCAGAGCGGTTGCTTCTATACATTTCCCCTGTAAAAAGAAAACAACTTAACAAAACAAAGAAAAACAAGTGCACAGTGTGTGAAAGTGTTAAAGTTGTTGTTGTTGTTGTTGTTCTTATTATTATTATTATTATTATTATTACTATTATTACTATTGACGGGTTGTCTCCCGTTAAGCTCTAATTTAACGTCATTAGCTTGACGTTATTATTCCTAACCTTGGTAAAACCAACATATCTAATGGAGCACTCTACTCGAGCATCTCCAACTTCTTCTGAATTATCGCCGTAAGGTGGCGCAGACCCATATATTCGTGAAGCCAAAGAAGATTAAAAATATGGCAAAAATATTTAATCACCCCAAGCATATAAAATATTTCAATAAAGGGACATGCTTAGGGGTTTTAGGGTTTATGAAAAGTGTTTCAAACTTCAAAGAGACCCTCATTTTGTGGTAAATTCTTAGGTTACTCAAGAAAGTCTCCTTGAATTGTTATTCCTAAGGGACTCGATCTCTTCTATATATAAATTCTAAATGGATTCAATTAAGTCCTCTAAATGATCAATGCCCTCAGTATTTTGCAAATAATCATCTGCAACCTCGCACTTATTCTCTCCATTTTTCTCAAAGTCTTTCTTGTTCAAGATAGTATTCATGTTCATTGAATTCCTCTTTTTGAGATGGTTGGCCTAAAGAAGAAGTTTGAATTTCTTCTTGAGCTAGGTTTGATTCAACCATTTTATCTACCTCAATCTCCTCAGAATCAGATTCATAAATTAACCATTCATTTTGATGAATTTTATTAGAGAAATGATTATATTCATTGCGTCAAAATTTAGAGAATTCATAGAGGCTTCAAATTTCCTTAGGAATATCTTGTTTTTCAGTATTGAAATCCTCCATATTAGAATAAGGATTTAGAGAAGAATATGGGAAAGTGTAACAGAGATCGTCTTCTTCATCTACTAAACCTTTCGTCTTAAGAAATTTATCAAAATCTTGATTAGTGTATCTTTTCATTTAAACTTGCCCAATTAAATTTCTTATAATGCGATCTATTTCATTTTTATCGTTTCTAATTCATTTCTAATCGCATCAGAATTATTATTAGGGCAAAAAGAGAAATAAGGAGAGGAATAATTTTCTTGATAATCAAAATTATTTTATTTATCCTCTTGCTCATAATTATTCTCATTGAAAAACTTAGGGGCAGTATTACAGTAGCCTTGATTCTTATCTAAAGGAAAATCACAAGGATTGATTTGATAATATGGTGGATGATCAAAGTAATTAAAATTATTAACATTCCTCTCATGATACTTATAATCATTATATTACAATAATTGTTATTATTCATAGAGGAATTGTTATACAAATTATTTTCATAACCTTGACCATTACCAAAATTGTCTTGAAAATTTTTTTGGAAAATCCAATGTACCATTATTGTTATTGTTCTACCTATTAATTATCATTAATTTGGTAATCGTTTTCAATCATAGGTGGATTTTCATAATGGTAATTTTTATTGTAACTACCCAAAAAATTATTTTCACAATTAGGGTATGGAGGGTTATCATTAAAATAAGATTTGTAAAAATGATTATTACAACAAGTCATGAAAATGAAAATAAAGAAAACAAGCAACAAAAAACTAGTAGACTAAAAATTTTCCTATGAAAATATTAAAACTAAGTAGTGCGTGTCACTCCGCGACCACGATGTGTTATACCCCACGTTACTACTAACGACCCTCAAGTCTTAAAACAAATCAATGGAATAATGGCTAAGAGTCACAATCCTTTTTGGAATGAATTCATCCCCATTAAACCTCACAACCCTGCCCTAATATCTTTGAACCCTACTCCACCCCAATGGCCGAAGCACCCCCACACAAAACTAAGCCCTAATTAAATATCCAAAAACCTAAGTCCTTCACCCTTTTCTTCCTTCCTTTCCTTTGGCCAAATCCACCATAAACCCACAACACACGACAACACCATAAACCACACACAAAAGACCAAATCTATACCAAACCACAACCCATCCTAGTTCCCCATAAAGAGCTGAACCAATAAGCCCCAAAACAGCCCATTCATGATACATCTCAAACCAATCAATGTCTAGGATGTGTTCTTTAACTAGGCCAGCAAAACAATCCCTAAAAAACAAGGGACATGCACTACAAGAATCTCGCGTAAAAGCTGCAAAAAAATAGAGGGGAATATTTCCGCTTCTAATTAGCTGCAGAGCAGAGGCGGAATATTCACCCTCTGTTTTAAATTTTTATTAGTGGGTAACATTTCCGCCTCTAGTTTCGTAGCTAATTGAAATAAATTTCAATTTTATTACCGGGAGATTAAAGTTAAATAAAAAATAGCGGGAGAATTAAAAATTTAAATTTTTTTTAAAAAATATTCGAATTAGAGGCGGAATAGTCCCCCACTAGTATCAAACACAAAAGAGTCGGACTTATCCCTCGCTAAATCCAATATTTCCCCATCTAATTCAAAAATAAAAATAGTGTGGTAATTTTGTGTGGTATGTATCTCCCCCTTATCCCATTAAGGAAAAAAAAGCCCCTCTTCTGTTTCTCCCTCAAAGCACCCGAGGAGTGACCGGCTAGCTGAAGCAGCCGCATGTGAGAAGCCGCTGAAGTGAGAAGCCGTCACCC